>JADRCH010000014.1:10693758-10820074 GCA_019843965.1 Rhynchomys soricoides | reverse complement strand
AAGAAGAAGAAGAAGAAGAAGAAGAAGAAGAAGAAGAAGAAGAAGAAATTAGACAAAAATAAAACCAAACAGAAGAAAAAGAGCCAAAGTAAAAACTCCAGGAAAATATACAGAAACAAAGACACATTCAAACACAGAAATCCCACATAAACACAAAACCAGAAACTATATATGCTACGTGGGGTGTGTGTGTGTGTGTGTGTGTGTGTGTGTGTGTGTGTATGTGTGTGTGTGTGAGAGAGAACCACCAAAAATTCCATTGAGTTTGTTTTGTGTTTGTTATCTGTTACTAATATGGGACCTGGCCTTAAGAATGGTTTGTATATCCAATGAGACGCTGTTGGAGAAAACTAATTTTTTCATTTGTGAACAGTTATCAATTAACGATTGCTCCTGGGTTAGCCAGGTAGGCTTGTGTCTATTTCCTCTGTCAACAGTGGGACCCCATCAGGCTAGGTTGGGACAGGCTATGTGCATGCTTCCACAGATTCTGTGAGTTTATAGGAGTGGTGGCCCTGCTGTGTTTAAAACATGTTGTTTCTTTGGTGTCCTCTATCTCCTCTGGCTCTTACAATCTTTCTGCTTTCTTTTATTCAGAATTCCCTGAGCCCTGAAGAAGGAAATCGATGGAAACATCTCACTTAGGACTCAATGTTCCAAGTTCTTTCAGTCTCTGCACATTGTCCAGATGTGGTTATCTGTATTTACTACTATAGACAGCATGAGTAAGCTTATCTGATGATGTCTGAGCAAGACATCAATCTGTGAGTATAGCAGGATGTCCTTAGGAGTCATTTTATTGCTACAAGCTTTTGACAGAGCAGTAGTATATTGCTTTCACCCTGGTCCTAGGGCTATCTAAAATCAAATCCTTGGCCACTAAGCAGTGTTCATGAAAAGGGATCTATGTCATGGAGGGGGCATTAAATCCAATCAGATATTTGTTTGTTAGGCCCATAAGCTTTATGTCACAATTGCACTAACATATAGGCCGGTCACCAATGTAGATTGAAGGGCTTGTATAAAATTGTCCATTGCAGTTAAAAAATAGATTTTTAGATAGCATATTTCCCATTTAGAAATTACCAAATGATTGTCACATCACATCCATGTAACTCCCATTTCTGCCTTGCTAGTCTCTTTCAAAAGTGCATCTCTCTCTCTCTCTCTCTCTCTCTCTCTCTCTCACACACACACACACACACACACACACACACACACTAGGCTGTAGAATAATCATTGGATAAATAATGATCCCATGCAACTGATAGGGTGCTCCTTTCTTGAGCAGAATTACAGATTCTGCAAGGCTAGGACCTAGAAGCCTTTTCTAGTTCCCATTATGTATAAAACCAAGCTTATTTTTATCATTCTGAAGAGTAATGTTCTTCTCCCTTTGAAGCTTTATTGTGATTTATATCATAAGCTAGCCTTTCTCAGATAAAATGACTATTTCATATGGCACCTCTTAAAATTCTTCTCTAGGCAAATCACCAATGTAGAAAAATATCACCATTCACGTAAAACTATGGCAAATCCAAAGTCAGTTGGATTCTAGTTTCTCACATTCCCTTTATTCTCATGAGACATGAGGAGAAATAGCTCTCCATAGACTTCCTGCTTTTATATTCTTGATGCACCATGGACCTGTATTTGTTCCAGAATAGAAGCAACTTAATTTATAAAATGCTAAAACTCAGTAATGAGGTCATGTGACTTGGGTTACAATTTGAAAACTGGCAGAAAACTCCTGTGTCATGGAAATCACGAAACAGGAAATGAGCAGGGTATTACAGGGATGTGTTGGAGGGAAAAGGAGTTGGAATCTCTTGCCAGACTTGGAAGAAATTCAATTCTAACACAAGATGCTTTCAGCATATCCTAGGAGAGGGTTGCATAGTGTTAAAATCTTCCATTTCTGATTTTACCAAGAGGAGCCTTAGTTGATTTTTGTGAGCATAAGTCACTTTGGCATCACCACCAAGCTTAGAAAGGAGAAATGTGTCAAGAGTATTTTTGACTGAAGTCAGTTACTTTAAAAAGAGAGAAGCAGAAAAAAAGTGTTCTTTTTAAAAATTGTATTAACCTCAAAAAGAGAAAAAAAGGTAGAGTGTGATAAGTTTTGAGACAGAAGCAGAGTGTTCTGGTCATCTGTAAACTTGTGATCTACATGTTCTATTAAGAAGTAGTTTGGTGGGCCTACCCGGAATTTTCCAGGAAAGAATCAAGACCTCACCCAAATTCCAAAGGAATGTTTTTGACTCACTTATGACATTTTACTTTTACTTGAGCCTAAGAGTAGAAACTAAGTTCCATTTGTCACCATGATATGTAATGGTATCTAGGTTTATTTCATTATAGTTTTTCTCTAAAATGTATGTCATCTCATTTAACTATGATAATATTTAATACTTTATGTTTACGCCTGACTTCTTAAATAAAAGCCAAAATAATTTGTAACTGTTTTGAACTTTCTATGTCCACCCCACTTCCTGAATAATGACACAAAGGATTGTTTATTTATGAATGAATGCTAAGCTTATTCCCCAGCTAGCTCATAATTTAATTAACTCATTTATACTGTTCTATGTCTGCCACATGGCTAGTTACCTTTCCTCAGTATCACATAACCAACTTCCTTCACATCTTGGTGGCGAATCTTCCTGCTAATTTCCCAGAGTCAGTCTCTCTCTCTCTCTCTCTCTCTCTCTCTCTCTCTCTCTCTGTCTGTCTCTCTCCCCCTCATCTTTTAAGCCCTCCTCAGCTTATTGAATATAAGATTGTTATTGACACGTGACATGATGCTTTTACATAGTACACAAAAGATGATCCCTACAATAATTTAAACTAAGGGTATTACATAGGTTCAGGCAGATAATAATTTTAGACAGTAAATCAAAATCAGAGGTCAAATTTTGGATCAAACAGTGAAGGTCCCCGACTTGTCTCAATTGTCCTTCACAATGGACTACAACTGTAACCTGAAATTAACCCTCTCCTCCCCAAGTTCCTTTCGTACATGGTGTTTTGTAGTTCTAAATAAGAGATAACTAAGGCAGTCCATCATTGAGGGAGCCCAGGTTCTGACCCATGCCACAGGTCCCATGGCAGAACCTACCTGAATGCTAATTCCTCTGTGCCCCTCACTTTCCAGTACTGCCCTGACTGTGCCATAAACCAATGCATGTTGAATCCCTTCTTAAGACAACTGTCTTGTCACCAACCACTCTCGTCCCTAGTCTATAGCAATGCTAGAGTCAGTGTCTTTGTGATAGTTAGAAGAGTTCATAAATAGGCACTCAATAATTACAAAGACATTGGCTAGATAGCATTTAGAAGAGGCATTATGATGTGGACATACACAGGAGTCCAGAGTAAGAGATAATAGATATGGAGTACAACCTTGGCAAGAAAGTGAAGACCAAGATCTGCACATTGGTCCCAGAGGTGTTTTATCAGAGTTCCTGGAGTCCAAAGTGTTTCTGGGTGTGATGGTTATTATTGATTGAGGGGATCTAAGAGGACTGAAGAGATAAGTCTGCAGGTGTCTCTGACAGTAATTATGTAGATTACAGTAACTGAAGTGAGAAGGCTGGCCCAAATTCTAGGCAACATCTTTCATGAGTTGGATCCCAAACAGCATTAAAAGGGAGAAAAGAAGCTGAGCACAAGTGTCCATCCTGACCATGGATGCGATGTGACCAGATCCCTCCTGTTCCTGCTGCTATGACTTCTTCACCAAGACAAACAGAATGCTTAATTCATTTTGACCTTAATATAAGGTCAAAATAGACCTTATATTAAGTTTTATAATCTAATGCATTGCTACAGCAATAGGCAAGGAACTGATGCAGTAGACATCACCTCCCATACAGACACATGGGAACTCCCACACTGAGTTTACAAAACTGCCAACATAAACTTCCCTTTGACTTATTTAAATTAAATCACACTGAGCATTTAAACCACTTAGTCATACTGAGAACCAGTTCTTCTAAAATAGTTGATATTTAAAACTAATTAGCCATCCTGTTCATCAAAATTTGTAATTTCTTCAAGTCATTGTAGTTGGCTGGATCTAAAAGATGACAAAGGGAAAGCAGGGAGTGAACACAGGGCTGGCAGAAGCTCAGAGACAGTGTTCTACCTTACCATGACTCTGTCCAGTCTGTAGACCTGGAGAGCTGGGCCATGAAGGGTGGTTTTGCTTCAAAATCCCCGTCCTTTAATCTCTATCTTTCCCAACCTTGTGGGTAAACATTGTTAGCAACAGTGCTACAGAACATCCTGCAGAACATGCTACTGGTTTTCTTGTGCTTGCTTTTACTTTAATTTAATTTTAGTTTTGAAGCTTCCTCCCAGACTTCTGATGATGAATCAATGGCATTTATAAAGAACTTTGAGGCTCATTAAAGAAATTAACAACCCTAAATGCATTTAAGAAAATTCATCTTAGTATCTATCATAATGAGTACATAATGTAAACTTTTAGAGAAATTTTATTCATAGGGGATTATCCTTGAAATATATGTCAGCATTGAAATACGTTATATGTGAAAAGTGATATAATGTAAACATATTCATTGAAGTTCCAGTTTGAAGACTCAAAGCAAAATGAAGCAATCTAAATGTTGATCAATAATGGTCTGGCTTGATAATTATGGTTCAACCACAAACCAGAATCTTCCATAGCCATCACAAGAGTAAGCCAGCATTATAAGTGTGGTAATGGGAATGATAACTGAGACAGCTGAAGTGGAACTGCTACATGAAGCATCCAAAGGACAGCCACATGATGTTGACACCAAATCAGTGACGGCAGTGGCCCCTGGAGAAGGAGAACAGGTGAATGAACTGGACATGTCATCTCATGATTACTGATATGTTGGAGCTCATACTCTGTGGAAGAACCTATTAAAATAGTTTACATTATTTACAAATAATTTACAAAGAATTTATGCCTAGAAAATAAACAAGTAAACAAACTGAAAAATATAAAAATAGGATTTGTTCCCCTAAGAGAGCATTTCAAGAATTAGAAACATTAATAAATATATTTGAATTCAAATATTGTCCAAATTGATAGACGATAGAAAGATCTCTGCTAACCATTTTTTCTTCTATTAAAAAATCACTAAGTTGTGAAAGTGTACACTTTCTTATATAAAATAATAAATTATGCTAACTTAACCCTAACATGGTAGAGAAGCAAAACTTATAAATTCAATTAGTGTCATTTAAAAAGTAACTCTTTGTTTATATTCCAAGTTATTTCATGAATTGGTTTTGATTAACTTTGTTGCTAGTGATGTTATAAATACAAATCCATTGGTGAAAATCATACCAATTAAGCAGAATACATTAATGGGTTAAGTATGTTTTTATAAAAAATTTCTTATAAAGTTTCTATCTACGACCAGAATATAGAGTTTATGTTTTTATGTCATATAAAGCTGTAAACTGTTAACTCATTGAATCATATTCAAGATCCAGATATCTCCAAAAATCATTTGATGCTATGGACTTGTATATAAATAAAAGACTCACAACCGGGCAGTGATGGCGCACTCCTTTAATCCCAGCACTCGGGAGGCAGAGGCAGGTGGATTTCTGAGTTCAAGGCCAGCCTGGTCTACAGAGTGAGTTCCAGGACAGCCAGGGCTACATAGAGAAACCCTGTCTCGAAAAACAAAAACAAAAAAACAAAACAAAAATAAATAAATAAAAGACTCGCAAGAATCCTATCCTTAAGAAACTCATCATTCATACTGGAGATTTATTATAAACATATATATATATATATTTCAGAAAGTGATAGATGGAATGAAAGAAAATGTAATACTATGACATTTTCCAGCAGTATGGTGGAAAATAATAATTAAAAAAGTGTAGTATGAAAGTTCACTGATGTGTGAACAAAGTATGAAACATACACATCACAGTACTTTTTATTTTATTAATGGCCATTGCTTTATATATCATGCTCTATGATTACTATATTACTTAATAAATTACATAATATTTTTCAGCCTTGGGAATCTAGAATTGATATATGCTACAGAATGCATAAACCTTGAAGATACTGTATTAGGTAGAGAAATGACCAAAAAAAGCCACTGAATAATCCCACTTATACCTACAATAGCTAAATTTAATAGGACAGGAAGAAAAATAATGGTTGACACTGGGGAAAAGAAAGGCATTGTTAAATGAGTGGAAATTTTCAGTTTGAAAACAGGTGCTGTTGAGGGTGCACTGAATGGGGTTTGGAAAATGTTTCTTTCTCTGGATGCCCTGGATATTTGTACATGAGTTAGTTAATCATGCTGATGAAAATGAAGCTAAGTATACACACGTATGGGGATAGTATCTAGCATTCTGCTTACATGCTGACTGCCTTGTGTTGAAAATAATAAACCTACCTACTATTATCCAATCAGTAGTTCTGATGCTGGAGCCATTTTGGCAGGGATAGAGCTCTTTTGAAATACTAACTTCTCTCAGCAGCATTGAGTACTACCTCTGAGAAACTGTTGATGAGTCTGATTCATATATAATTGCCAGGTGTATAACAAGATTCATTTTATGGTATACAAAATGGCCAACACTGTGGATGAATTTCTCAATACAACAATTACTTAACACTTTTATAATGTCTGGCAATTCTAGGGATGATGGACAAATCCTTGTCTAGCTAAGCACACATAGAAATATTTTTTTTATTTTAGAAGTCCATAAAACTTTGTGCTCAAATATAATAGTCAATAAGCAAAATACACACACACACACAGAGGGAGAGAGAGAGAGAGAGAGAGAGAGAGAGAGAGAGAGAGAGAGAGAGAAATGAATATAAGATAGACTTTTTCTGCTATCATTTGCCTTACCCACTGCCTTCCCCTAGATGCACAAATTATAATTTGCTTTTGAAACCTTTTATGTTCCTTAAATACTAACTTGCATTTGAGGCTTTCTACCCAAAAATAAGGATCAGGATGTATGCTCATAGAGCACTGGGGAAACATTATTATCACTGACACTCAACTTGAGGAGACGTGGAATTAATCTCTTATTTTGTTAAACTCCTCCTCACTGACATAAGATCATGAGCATTGGGTGAGCCTAAATCATTTAAATATGTAAAGAGATGCTTACATGCATATCTATTAAAGAACTCAATAACACAGTATGCCACAACAGAATAATTAAAATAAGATTTTCTTTCTGTCAGATGAGATAAATCTGCCAATTTAAGCAGGAATGAAGGAGCATGAAGCACTTGTCATTTGTTTCTGTGATTCCTGAAAAAAAATGAGAGAGAGAGAGAGAGAGAGAGAAAGTAGCAGAGGGAAAACTGAAATTATTTTTTTTAATAGTAGATAAGTTAAAACTTGTTCAGAACACAGTAACTAGGGACATTGATGCATCTCTTCTTCCTGGTCTAACTTCCTTGTATAGAAGGTATATAACGAGGACTTTTTTTTCTTTTTTATACCCAATATGTTTATATCCAATATTTAATAATAGTATCTGCACAAACAAGATATAGTTCATTTAGTTTTATTGAAACCTAATGGAACCCAATGATCTGAGATATGGACATCATCTTTCAACATGGTTAATTTAAAATATTTTATTAAAATTTTGCCACGGTATATATAGGCTGATATAAATGTGACATGACCACCAAAATAGCTACAAACCTGTTGGTAGTTGTAATTATCCATATCAAAATTTATAACAAGCTTTGGAAAATGTCCTTTTATAATATTTAAAGTTTACTACCCTTTTCATTAGTAGTGAAGAGATTCTTCTGTGAGGATGAAGAGAATTTTGAGTATTCCCTTTTATGCTTCCCTAGAAAATTCAGATCTTATAGTGTCACAGGGGCTCTTATTTCGTAAAACAAAAACTTGAACTCTCACGTACAAAATCAGATGTATCACTAACATAGCCAGTAGAATAAATTAATACAGCAGATATGATATTAGATTCATATAAGTTTTTTTCTGTTTAAAACGTTATTGTTTCATTTTGAAAGAAAATAATATTTTTAAATTGGAAAAGATGGTTATTAAGGTGCCTGCTATCTTACGAATGCTCTTGGTTCCTATGCTGGAAAGCATTGCTTTAATGAAGATGAAGGTAAGAGGCATAAATAAATCTCCAAAGAGTCTTTCAATGTCTGAGAGTGCAAAAGTCCAGACTTTTTATGCATCATTGCCTGCTTCAGTTGTTCTTAAGAGGTACTCAAAAAAAGATAAAGAGTAATAGGTTGCACGTACTTCAGTTGACAGTGACCATAAAGAAATTTCTCTTACTGGCTCATCACCTCCGTAAGCCATCTATGAATGAAATATGCTTAGGTTTTCCAGTCATAAAGTCCTGATTACCTTCATTGTTCTCTTAGAAATATATCAGAAATGATGCTTTCAGAGGATTCCTGAGTAAGAAGCTTATAAGACTTTATTTTTCCCTCTTTTCTTTCACCTTGAGTTCTTTTTCTTGGACTATAATTATAAATAAAGGGTAAGGTTTTATTCAGGGATAAGTTAAAAAATCAAAACACATGGATGAGGTGTTTTCTTTAATTAATCAAGTGAAAAGATAAATTGGGGAAAAAGCAGCGTGATCTACATATGGTGCTAGGAATATGAGCTTTCCACATTCAAAAGAATGAAATTAGACTCAGCATTAGCCCATGTCTACCACCTTGCACAAAACTGACTCCAAATGAATCAAGAATCTAAAACTGAAACACTATAGCAGCTACAAGAAAACACAGGCAATACCCTACATGATTTAGATATAGGGTAGGACTTACTAAATAGGATTCCATTTGCCCAAGAAGTAAGATTAGCTACTGACAAGTGAGACCTTAAAAAATAAAATTAGCTACTGTGCAGCTAAGGATACATCAATTACAAGAAGAAGAAGTCCTCTGAATGGAAAAGAATTTTACCCACTTGCAGCATTCCATGACACATGCTCAAAGGACTTGACATTTCACTCCATAGATGTCATAAATGCTCAGTGATATTTATTGCTGTTCTATTGACAGTAGATAGGAAATTTAAGCTATCTAAATGTCCTTAGACCAATGAATGGATAGTAAAAATGAGAACCATACATATATGGAATACTATTTAGTTACAAAGAAAAATGAAACCATGAACTCTGCAAGTAAATGGATGGAACTAGAAAAGACCCCATTGAGTGAAGTGACCCAGACCAAGAAAGACAAATGTCACATGTTCTTTCTCATCAGAAGGTCAAACTCCAGTCCTCAGATGTGAGTACACATTGTGGAGTAAGGCCAGAAACCATAAATGGGATGACTGCTGGTGTATGAGAGGGTGAAGGAACAATAGAGAGGGGAATAGCAGAGCCCAAGAGATCTAACCTGGGAAAAGAGAAAATGAGGTCTCTAATTATGAAGGGGGAGTAGGAAATAAATGCAGAAAATAGGGAAAGGGGATAAAGTAAAATAAGCACATCTGAAAGAGTAATAAGGTATCATACAATTAACTATTCACTGAAAATCCTATATACAAGTAATCAGGTATAAATATGCATACATTGTTTAAATACAATTTTCTCATCTGAGATGACAATGCTTTCTCCAAGAACGAGATTACCTAACAAAAACCCCAACCCTGGCATGAAAAGTCCTCTTTTGAGTTCTTGCTCAGAGTTATCCAAGAGACTCCCAAAACAGATGAGCTATTGCTATGATCCTTGGTGGTTCTAGAGGTGAAAGGTAAGTCCCTATTGCTGAAGATACCATGCTCTGCAGACACAGGGCTTGGGCCTCTGAAATGAAATTCAAGTGTGTGCCTCCTCCACAAAAACCAGATTTTATTGAACCAGAAGGCACCATGGAGACCCATGGAGTCTTCCAAAGAAAAAAGGTAACCAACAATCCTACCTATCTGTTATGCCTATGAACCAAAACAAAGATAGAAATGGCAAAATAATCCTAATGGTACAGGAGTTATGAAAACCTTGGCAGTAAATAACAGCTCTCTAAGTAGACTTCAGACAAAGAAAATTACAGATGACCACAATCAATAAAAATGCAGAGTTGTGGAGCACACTCTTCATGGATACATCTACAGAACAACTCCCTTACCTAAGACTCAGGGAACATTGCAGAAGAGGAATCAGCAAGAATTAAAGAGGCAGACAATCAGTTTGCTGTGAGATTGTCTCCAGAATAGAATGTTAGCTATATCCATATAGTTTTACCAATATAGCTATCCCAAATGTGTGTAGAACATGCATAAGGCCAATGGACATGACAAATTTTAAGGGAAAAGCCTACAAGGCCTCAACCACACAAAGAAATATAGGCAACCAAGGAAAGTGGGGAGCAGAAAGAGTGGTCCTTCTTGGAAAGAGCATATAATTTTGGCCAGCACCAAATGGTTAGCCCTGAAAACATATAAATAAGTAACATTATATAGACAAGACAATTTATATTTAGAAATATATATATTTTTTTCAATAACAGTTAATGAAAAAGAGGCCATGAAGTTGTAGAAAAGTGGGAAAGAGCATAAAGAAGAGTATAGAAGGAGGAAATGAAAGGTAGAAATGTAATCATATTATAATCTCAAAATTTAGAAAACCATTAACTAAACTACAAAGGCAATATATATGTATATGCACATAACAATAATCAATGATAAAAGAGGCCATGAGTATGAAAGACAGCAAAGATCAGGATACAGGAGAGCTTGGGAAATGGAAACGAGAAATATATTGTAATAATATTGTAATTATATTACAATCTCAAAAAGAAAAGAAAAGGGCTTGGATATGTTTAAAGTATAGTACAATTATAAGTACAAGGATGACAGAGAAATAACTTGTAACGTAAGAATCATGACTCAGAGGGTATATCACTGCTCATGCTGCATAAACATGAGGGCCTACATGACCAGAACCCACACTAACCCAGAGACTGGACCACCAGCCAAAGAATACACGTGGAAGGACCCATGGTGCTAGCCACATATGTGGCAGATGAGGGCCTGGTTGGCCATCAGTGGGAGGAGAGGCCCTTGGGTCTGAGAGTGTTAGATGCCCCAGTATAGGGGAATGCCAGGAAGGGAAGATGAGAATGGGTGGGTAGGTGGGGTAATACCCTCATAGAGGCAGGGGGAGCAGGGATGGGATAGGGGGATTCCAAAAGGGAGACCTGGAAAGGGAAAAACATTTGAAATGTAAATTTAAAAACCTATGCATGCCCTGGTGAGCCTATAACCTCAGCACTGTGGGCATGTTGGATATGATTTTTTTTTAGATAGATCCTATCTTAGGAGGAAAGGTAGAGTGTGATCAAACAGAATGCTCAGTATTCCCCTCTGATCTCCATGTGTACACACAAGGCCATGTGAACCTGCATATGCACATATTTTCATATATCACACTCATGTGTATACATCACACACATGGACATGGACACAAACACAGAAATAATAACAGAAAAAATGTATGCATAAATATCTCAAAATTTAAGGTAATCTAGAGGATTCATACTCTTGTATTGCTGCATGAAAGCTAATGAAAAAGCTTAAGCTATTTTACCAACTAGTCATTCAAAAAATCTCAAGGGGGATCTTGAGACTCCATCATTTTGTTCTTCTTCTTCTGGGCTTCTAATGTAAGTGATTTACTGTGTTATGGCCAAATAACCAGAGCAATAATGGAACTTGATCTTGTGTTAAACCTCAAGACCATATGCCAAAATAAACTGGTTTTACTTCTAAGATAATTGCCTTGGTAGTTCTTTATAGTAATGTGAATCTAGATTACATCATTCCAAAATCATAAACAAAAATAAATCAATGGGGTTATACAAAACCAAAAGGCTTCTGCCTCCCAAAAGTGAAATAATCAACAAAGAGCCAATCTAGAATATTGCAAAAATGCATGTAAGCCATACATTTGAAAAAGGTTAATATTTGAAATATTTTAGGAACTCATGCAACTCAAAAGCAAAAAGAAGAAAAAGTCAATGCATATAAAACCTGAGCAAAAACTATCAGAAATTACTTTTTAAAGATAATGGAAAGACAAAAATTATACATGAAAAAGCCATTAAAGTCACTAATCATCAGGAAAGTGCCAATAGAATGTTAGAATGTAGTTTATCAAAATGACATTACTTACCTAGTCCTGAAGATACAAGGACCACAAAAGTGATTTTCCCAAATTAAAGCTCATAGATTGCACTCAGATTGTGCTGAGTCCTGGAATTTCCCCTAATTTAGGAAGGTCTACTCTCTGTGATTTGTGGTAGTGGGGTCTGCATTTGCACTCTACCCTAATTAACAAAAAATAAATAAAATAAAAGGTAGGTGAAGTAATGGATGAGGAGAAAAGGCAATCTTGCTCTATCATCATAGGAATATAAATTGGTGAAATGTTTATGAGGCAGGGAGCAGGGCTGTGAAGTGGTCGTGGGCAAGGAATACAAAATTCCAGGTAGAAGCACAAGGGATGTATGTTACAAAATGATAGTTATGGTTTATGCCTCTAGTTAATTTGCATGTTCCCATCACAAAAAAAAAGTTAGCTAGATTGATTTAGTCTCTCTAGAGTGTTCAAAACAACACTAGATGTGTATAAAAACATCATGTTACACATTATACATAGGCACAATTGTGTCAATGAAAAATAAGTAAAAAGAAAAGATGCTGTCCTGAATCTATCCTAAAAGGTATGTAGCCATCCTGAAGAATCTTTGCAACCGGTACTATCTGTTACATGGACATTTAGTTGTCTTCTCACAGATTGAATGGGTACATGTAGAGTCACCAGTCACAGTGGGGACATACTGAAAGTAATACAAACTGTGACCCATTGGGGTAATCTCAGATGATGAGATAATATAAACATATATTCTTGATTCATGAATTTAAACCATTCAAAACAGAGGTGTAAAGGAAACAGAATAGCATTCATCTCCGAATAAATATTCCATATAAAGAATCATAAAATTGTCATTTTAAAGTTATAATTACACTTCCCTTACTGCAGTTGCTTTATTTCTGAGATGTTGTTTATAGATCAAATTTTATTTTAAACACATTAAGGGCATTAGCTATTTAAAGTAATTCCCCACTGAATCTTCTATGGAATAAAGGATGCTTTTAACATACAAATAGATGGTCCTTATCTAATCATTTTTTAAAGTCTTAGTTTTGTATGAGATGTTTTCTGGAAGTAGGGTACAGCTGTGAGGCTGGCAGAAATATCTGGTAGCCTGTCAGTGGAACTGCTCATCTCTTCCTTGAGGCACATTCAAAACAGAAATATTGCTGTTCTCGTACAAAGAAAGAGACAGAGTCCTTTGCAGTTGCTCAAGTACTGAGACATAAAGAGAGGCATAACCTCTCAGTTCCTTCCAAGATTTGACTCCTCCATTCTCCACAATAAAGCCTTAAAGCAAGCTGAGGACTTCCAACAAAATAATATTCTTAATGAATGCAATCTCATGTTCTCGAGGCTCAGGCCTTATTAATACTCATAAATCACACTCCCTCTCATGTAGTTCAAATATCTCATGCAAGAAGTTTTGTATAAGGTTCGTTATATTTCTAGCCTTTAAACTGATATTTCATGTGCTAAAATCATTTCAAATTGAAGGTTAAAAGTTCTAAGAAAACCAAAAAATACTAGTTTCTTTGCAATGAGTCTCAAAAAGTAGTATTTCTTAGGTTCCAGATTACTATTTCAGGTATTTCTCTCTTAAGTCAATTTCAGAATTCAATATCAATAAGACCTAGTCTTCAGGTTGGCTGATTGGCTCATGTTAGCCATGAAAACCACTGCTGGGGTAAAGAAGGCTTGTCTGACATGATTCAGCCATGGAATTCCTGAAGGATAACTTGCCACATATCAAATTAGAAGTACCCCAAGAGAGCCTTCTAACAGCAATTCAATGTTATTGGTTAGGAACTTACATAAGAACTCACTGACATCTTTTAATATTAATCAAAATATACTTTGAGATTAATGTAACTAAATAAAATTTAAAGCACATGCAAAAGAAAGAAAGAAAGAAACACCTCCCAAATCATAAATCAAGAAATTAAGAGCTGTAAGGGCTGAGACAAAGCTAATACCATGATAAAGAAACCAATGTCATAATAGAGTAGCCAAAAGTAATTTTAGAGCCACCTTATGTTTCATTAACAATCTGACTCCTGACCTTTAATTACTGGAAAGTTTGAAACAAGTTATTTTTTTCTGAATGTCATTTGCCTGAAGTACTTACTATAGCAGAAGTGTGTGCATGTCTGTGTGCGTGCAACGCCACTTTCACCAAGGATATGTCATAGAGACAGAAACTATATAGAGAAATGAAACTAGCCAAGGTTTTTAATCAAATGGACCTAACACATATCTATAGAACATTTCACCCAAACACAAAAGATTATACTTTCTTCTCAGCACCTCCTGGAACCTTCTCCAAAATTGACCATATAGTCAACCAAGCAAGTGTCAACAGGTACAAGAAAATTGAAATAACTCCTTGTATCTTATCAGACCATCATGGATTAAACCTGGTCTTCAACAACAACAGAAACAAACAAACAAACAAACAAAAAAACCCTGTAAACTCATGAAAACAGAACAACTTTCTACTCAATAAACACTGAATCATGGAAGAAAGAAAGAAATTGAAGACTTTCTAGAATTCAATGAGAATGAAGGTACTATACCCAAACTTATAGGACACAATGAAAGCAGTGCTAACAGGAAAGTTCATAGCACTAGGCACCTTCATAAAAAACTTAGAGTATTCTCAAACTAGTGATTTAAAAGTGCACTGGAAAACTCTAGGAAAAAAAAAAAAGTAAACACACCCAAGAGGAATAGGCAGCAGGAAATAATAAAACTCAGGTGTAACTTTAATTTTTTCCAAGCTTATTTTTAATGGTGGTTCTTAAACATTTTATCTTCCTTCTAGCCCATTGCCCACAAGAGGTAGTAGAAAAGAAAGGATGGGGGGTTGGTCCTGTTTAGAAATTATTCTTTGGAGCAAATCTCAGCTGTGTTGTCAGGAAGTCAGCATTTCAGTTCACAGGTCAGCAGTAGCAGCTCGATCCACTCATAAACACTTCACACATATACCAGCAGTCCAGTTCAGTAGTGTTGGGGTTGCAGCTGCAGGAGCATGACCTAGCGGGAACAGCTCAGTCAGGGCTGAAATCCATCAGTTAGAAACAAAGAGAACAATACAAAGAACCAAGAGCTGGTTCTTCAATAAAATTTAATAAGGTTTAATAAGATAAAACCTTAGCAAAACTAACTGAAAGGCACAGAGACAGTATCCAAATTAACAAAATCAGAAATGAAAAGGGAGACATAACAAGAGACACTGAGAAAATTCAAAGAATCATTAGGTCTTACTTCAAAAGCCTGTTCAGGATAAAATTGGAAAATGTAAATAAAATAGATGATTTTTTTTTAGATAGATACCAAGTAAACTATTTAAACAGTCCTATAACCAGTACCTTGCAAACTATTCCACAAAATAGAAACAGAAGGAATAGTACCAAACTCAATCTATGAGGCCACAAACACCCTGATACCTAAACCACACAAAGACTCAACAAAATAAGAAAAGTTCAGACCAATTTCACTTATGAACATTGATGCAAAAATAGTCAATGACATATGCTCAAACTGAATCTAAGTACATCATGATCAAGTAGGTTTCATCACAGGGATACTGGCTTTGTTCAATATATAAAAAATCCATCAATGTAATCCATCATATTAAAAAACACTCAAAGCAAAAAATCACATGATTATCTCACTAGATGCTGAAAAGCCTTTGATAAAATCAAATACTTTTTCATGTTAAAAGTCTTGAAGACATTAAAGATGCATATCTAATTATAGTAAAAGCAAAATTCAGAAAACCAATAGTCAACATTAAATTAAATGGAGAGAAACTTAAAGCAATCTCATTAAAATCACGGACAAGCCAAGGCTGCCCACTCTCTCCCTATCTATTCAAAATAGAACTTAAAGTTCTAGCTAGATGCATAAGAGAACTAAAGGAGATCAAGGTGATACAAAGTGGAAAGAAAGAAGTCGAAGTATAGCTATTCACAGATAAAGTGACAGTTTATGTCAGTGATTCCAAAAATTCTACCAGAGAACACCTACAACTGATAAACAACTTCAGCAAAGTTGATAGATACAAAACTAATTCAAAAAAATAATAGCCCTTCTTAAGACAAATAATAAACAGGCTGAGAAAGGAATTGGGGAAACAAGACCCTCTACAATAGCCACAAATAATATAAAATATCTTGGTGTAACTCTAACCAAGCAATAGTAATAAAAACAGCATGGTATCAGTCTAGAAAAAGACAGGTAAATCAATGAATCATATCAAAGATCCTGAAATATACCTATAGACACTTGATTTTTGACAAAGAATGCAAAAACATACAATGGAGAAAAGAAAGCATCTTCAACAAATACCTCTGGTCTAGCTAGATGTCTGTATGTAGAAAAATGCAAATAGATCCATACTTATCACCCTGCACAAAATAACACCAAATGAATCAAGGACCTCAACATAAGACCAGAATCACTAAATCTAATAGAAGGCAAGTAGGGAATAGCCTTAACCACATTGGTAGAGAAGACACCTTCCTGAACAGAACACCCATGTCTCAGGCTCTAAGATCAACAACTGACAAATGGGACCTCATGAAACCGAAAACCTTAAGTGAAGCAAAGGACACTGTCTGCACTACAGATGGCACAAAATGGCAAGCTCCAGATTGGGAAAAGACCTTCATCAACCTTATATTGAACAGAGGGCTAATATCCAAAACATATAATGAACTCAGGAAATTAGACCAACAAACCAAACAACCCAATGAAAAAAAATGGGTACAAAGCTAAACAGAGAACTCCTAACAGAGGACTCTTTAGTGTCTAAGAAGCACTGAAAGAAATGTTCGAAATCTTTAGTTATTAGGGAAATGCAAATCAAAATGACCTTGAGATTCCATCATACACCATCAGAATGGGTAAGATCAAAGACTCAAATGACAGCGTGTGCTGGCAAGGATGTGGAGTAAGAACACTTCTCCATTGCTAATGGGAGTACAAACATGTAGAATGACTTTGGAAATTAACACAGCTGTACCATTCCTGGGTCCCAAAAGATGGTCCACCATCCCACAAAGACACTTGTTCAACTATGTTCATAAAAGCCTTTTACATAATAGTTAAAAACTGGAAAAAACCTAGATGTCCCTCAGCTGAAGAATGGATAAAGAAAATGTGATATTTCTACATAATGGAATACTATAAAAACAAAGCCCTCTAATATTTTTTAATATTAAAACCAAAGTTCCTAATAGTGCCATTCCCTAGGCCGAGCATATTCAAACCACCACAGTAAGAAACTTGAGAGTATTATCCTGAGGGAAGTAACCCAGAGCCAGGAAGACATGTGTGATATGTACTCACTTATAAGCGGACATTAGCTATACATTGTAGAATAATTATGTTACAATTCACTGAACCAAAGAAACTGGGTGATAAAGACTCCCCAACAGAGGTTGTGAGAATCTCACTCAGAAGGAGAAACTAGTCTTCAGAGGGAGATAGAAAGAGGAAACTGTGTAGAAGAGGTGAGGAAGGAAACTGAGAAGATGGCCAGGTATAAGGAAAGGGGAGTGCAGGAAAGGGCTAAGAGTGAGAATGGAAATTAGTCGAAGCATCTCTGAGACTAGCTAAAGGCATGGGACAGGAGACCATATGGGAAGTCTATAGGGGTAAGTCTAGCTGAGATTGTTACCAAAGGTGCCATAGAAAATAAAGTGTCTACCCCTAATAGCTGGGCAAGATGTCCAGAGGAGGAAGGGGGACATCAGTCCACCCCCAAAATCTTCAATCCAAAATTTGTCTTACCTAAAAGATGTTCAGAGAACATCCAACCAATGACTTTCCCAACTTGAGACCCATCACTTGTGAGAGACCCAACCCATGATACTATTAATGATACTCTGCTATGCTTGCAAACAAGAACTGAGCACATCTGTCTCCTGAGAGGCTTTATCCAGCAGCAGACAGAGGCAGATGCAGAGACCCACAGCCAAACATCAGGCAGAGCTCAGGTAGAAGAGTGAAGGACTGAACTGAGCAAGCCAGTGAGGTCAAGGATAACACAAGAAATTCTCCAGAGTCAACTAACCTGAGCCCATCAGGCCTCACAGAGACAGGGCCACCAAACAGGAAGCATTCAAGGTCTGAACATATGCCCCCTATACATGTGTAGTAAATGTGCAGCTTGGTCTTCATGATTGACACATAACAAGTGGAGCAGGGGTTGTCTTGCTCTTTATTCACTTCCATTGGATCCTCTTCCTCCTACTTGAACTGCATGGTTGGGACGTAGTGGGAGAGGCTGTGCCTAGTTCTGGTAATACACAAAGAGGGCTCTCCCTTCTCTGAGGAGAAGGGGAGGATATAATGGGTGAGGGGAGAGATTTCTAAGTGGTACTGGGAGAAGGAGGCTGTGATCAGGATGTAAATAAAAAAAAAAAAGAAACAAGCCAATTCAAGGTAGAAAAAAAAAATGTAGCACTGTGATTATTGGGGTGGTAAGAAAATATGAGACGTGATTAAAAACCTGACTATGTGTTCTGTCAATGGCACATATAAAACAGCTCTGTAAGCCTCTCTCCATGCAGTTATCAGTTATCCAGTTATCCACTGGAGAACTCAGGAATGGACGCTAACATAGCTCTTACCACGATGAAAGGGTATCATTACAGGGGTTCATTGAAAACTCTCTCATCTGTTCTCTAAGTGAGGAAAAACACCAAATGGAATTTGAGAGTACACACTCATCTCCCCAAAGCACATTTCAGTTTCTTTTCAGACTTTCAGAGGCTGGAGAAATGTGGAATTTAGCCAGAGGGTTTGTCAAATCGAGGTCTGGGTGGTTTTTAATAACAGAGAAGATGAAATTCTTTTGAAAATCACATTTGTCTTTAAAGCTGTTTATAGAGTGTTATTAAATTGTGCTCTAAACAGGAAGTGAATGATCCACAGTGGACTTAGCTCCCTTCACATGTGACCTTGGGAAGTAATAGAATAAGTCCATCTAGACTTCATCTTCCCCAGGAGGGAGTCAGGGCATCCCTTTGGTTTTCTAATGATAAATATTATGCTGATGATTTGATCAAGGATAAAGCACGTAATGGTGATTTTAGAAACTTCTGAATGAAAGATAATCAATTAATAATATAAAGTTATACTCCAGGAAATTCTAGATTTATGTCTACAACAAGGATGATAGAAATCAGGATGAAAAAAATCTCGGTCGGTTCTAGCTTTTACTGCTAATATGTATGTGAGTATCCAATGAGCTCCAGTTTCACACACAGTCAGATAAGCTAGATTTGTTTTTCTGTGTGCCAAATTAAGAGAAAAGACTAAGATGCCCCTGTAATATGCTGTGAGGGTTATGGGCCTAGAAGATTTTAAGTGAATGAATGCATAAATCATGGCTCATAAAAGAAGGCAAACACAAATTAGAAATGAAGCCTGAGCTGAGTTTAAGAAGCTGCCTACGGTTTTTTTGTTTTGGTTTGGTTTTGTTTCCCTTGATTTATTTTTTTTTTTGTTTAAACAATTATATTTTGATTGAGTGTCTCTGTAATTTCAAAAGGCTCTACCCCCTCAGACAGCAGCAGTAGAAAAAAAGGATCACTATACTAAGTATCCAAGGGCACCAACTTAAAGATTTTTCATATCCTATTAACAGAAAAAAGACTCTTTTTTAGATGAATTAAGCATTATTTCTTAATTAAATGGATCCTTTCCTATGTACTTTCTAATGAGTACATCCATTAAAGGCTGTTTGGAAACAACCCACACTCAGTCAAATGTCAAGGAGTGGAATCCAGTTGAAATACTTTTGAGATCAGACAAAAGAAGCATCCACTGACAACACAGCTGAAGTCCATGCCACTCTTAAGAGCACAGGGGTATTGAGAAGGAGGAGGGTGACAAGAATATACAGATTAGATTCTGTTGCTGTTGTTTCACATGAAAGTTCCAAGAAAAAATGGCCAAAATTCTTATGTAAATTCCAGACCATGAGAGAAAACTGAAAAGAAATGTCTACTTTCAATGCAAAGGTGTAGTCATTCAGCTGGTTAGTTTGTTGTTGGTGGTGATGATGATGATGGTGGTGGTGGTGGTGGTGGTGCTGCTGCTGCTGCTGCTGCTGCTGCTGCTGCTGCTGCTGCTGGTGGTGATAATGTTCCTGTTCTTGTTCCTGTTACTGCCCCTGTTCTTGTTCTTATCAACTTTACATAATCCTTAACATATCTTGGAAGAAACAAATCTTAATTGAGAAAATGCTTGTATAGGATTGCCCTGTAGGCAAGTCTTTAGAGAATTTTCTTGATTAATAATTGATGTGGGATAGACCCCACATACTGTGGATATTGCCATTCCTGGGCAAATAGTCCTGGATGGTATAAGAATGCAGGCTGAGAGAGAGGGATAGAGATGGAACAAAGATTGAAAGAATGGTCAATCAATGGCTAGCCTAACTTGAGACCTATCTCATGGGAGAGAGCCAACTCCTGACACTATTAATGTGTCTCACACACAAGAACCTAGCATAACTGTCTTCCGAGAGGCTTCATTCAGAAGTGGATAGAAACAGTGGCAGAGACCCACAGGCAAACATCAGAAGGGAGCTCAGGTATTCTTGTGAAAGAGTGAAGGATATGACTGAGTGACCCAGAGGGGTTAAAGACACAATAAGGACCTTCAGAGTCAACCAATCTGGTCCTATGAGGCCTCACAGAGACTGAATCACCAACCAAACAGCCTGCAGAGGCTGAACATACACGCCTATACATTTGAAACAGTTGTGCAGCTTGGTGTTTGTGATGGCTTGTATATGCTTGGCCCAGGGAGTGGCACTATTAGAAGGTGTGGCCCTGTTAGAGTAGGTGCGGCCCTGTTGGAGTAGGTGTGTCACTGAGGGTTTGGAAATAAGATCCTCTCCTAGCTGCCTGGAAGCCAATATTCTGCTAGCAGCCTTCAGATGAAGATGTAGAACTCTCCAGCTCTGCCTGCACCATGCCTGCCTGGATGCTGCCATGCTCCCACCTTGATGATAATGAACTAAACCTCTGAACCTCTGAACCTTTAAACCATCCCCAATTAAATGTTGTCCTTATAAGAGTTGCCTTGGTATGGTGTCTCTTTGCAGCAATAAAACCCTAACTAAGATGGTATTCATGTGGGTCCCCTAACAATTGAAGCAGTGGTTGTCTCTGACTCTGTTGCCTTCTGTTGGATCCCCTTACCCTAGCTGGGCTGTGTGCATGGATCTCAGTGGAAGAGGGTGTGCTTTATCCTGCTGCCATTTGTCCCAGAGCAGATTAGTACCCAAGGAGGCCTTTTTCTTCTTCTTCTCAGAGAAGGGGAGGAAATTTTGAGAAGGAGGGATTTGTGAGAGTTGGACTGGGAAAAGAGGAAGGGGGAGGCTGTGACTGGGTTGTAAAGTGAATAAATAAATTAATGAAATAGAAACAAAATATGCAGTCTAACCATGCAAAGTAGTCATCTAAGCAGCATCCCCTGATAGCTTCTATATCTGTTTCTGCCTCCAGGTCCCTGTCCTGATTTCCTTCCATGATGCTCTGCAGTGTGGAAGTGTAAACAAAATAAAGCTTTGTCCATGTAGTTTATGGGCATGGTGCTTCATGATAGCAATAGAAAGCTAAGTAAGATATTCTCTTAGTTAGGGTTTCCATTGCTATGAAGAGACCCCATGACCACTGCAACTCTTCTAAAGAACAACATTTAACTGGGGCTGGCTTACCATTTCAGAGATTCAATTCATTATTATGGCAGGATATTCAAGGAATAGTTTCAATTTAGCTATCACCTTAAGTACTTTCTCTTTCAGAGATCTCTGAAAGGAAAAAAGAACAGTGTATGAGCCATAGTTTCTCAGAGCCTATTGATAGGAAGTGTATACCTACTGGAATGTACTTAGATTCCTGACTCTGCATGACTGTCTACAGACCCAGTGGCATATTCTGATAGTAGCATACACACTCATGCATCCAGAAGGATGTCATACAGAGGATAAGTGTTACTAAGCCTAAGTTATAAGTTAAGGAAGATGACATTCTAAAGGGAAAGGAGCAGAGAACATCTCATTCGTAGAAAGACCTGCTCTTCTGACTTGGCAACTGTCTCCTCTTTCAGCCAGTAAATACCTGAACTGTTTTGTATATGGCCTTTAAAAAGGAATCAAAAGAAAGAAGAAAAGGATCAGAGAAGTGAACATTCTAGGTAAAAAGTTTGCTATTCAAAGTGGGACACTGGAACCACCAGCAAGAATCACACAAACTGCACCCTAAGCATTAATGGGAGTATACAGACCAACAATCTAAAACCTCCATATTTTCTCTACCTTTTAATTTTGAGTATCATCCATGTGAAGAAAGACTTAGGTGAACAAAACCTCAGTGTAAGATTCAAATGACTGGTAATATTCTGAATGAGTAGAAGAGCAACCCAGAGGATATTAATCTGGATCATAGCTTGTGGACAATGGGATTGTAAGTCCAAAGAATTGATGAGTTTCTCATTTACAACATGGAATGAAAGGGAAAATACTTTAAAGATTTTTCCAAAAGTGTTAAGATAATCAGAACACTTGGTACAGAAAGTATAGTTTAAAAAATGAATTCTAATCCCTTTGAGTAACAGAAAGGTTCCTGAGGTAAACAAAGGCAGATCTCTGTTTGGGTTGCTCAGTGTGGTTAGGCAAAGCAACAGTACTATGAACCAATCACCCAGTAGCAGAAATACAGAAAATTATTCCATCTATAGGCAACTAAGGTTCTCAGTGCAACCCTTACCCTGTAAAGTCTCATAAATGGGACCCAGAGTAGATTTCTATTACTTGCGATTGAGGCATGCTGATAAATGACATGAATTATGAAAGTTTGATGAAAATTAGTTGAGTTATTTGAAAAAGAAGTGTCTGTCTCAACAATGGGTGCTTAATTAAAAAACTGTAGGGCTTGTATTCTACTTAAAATTGAGTTCCAGGAAAAGGTAGCTTGCCTTTAACAAGCTTGGGACTTTGTTTGGTACCACCAAAACTAATTCTCAAAACTCCACCAGACAATACAGAAAAATGAAACTACAATAGCACAAAAATTCAATTCCATTGTCTGATTGCCTCTACACTCTGCCATGAACCTCAGCTTCTTAAAGAATATGGCTAAATAATCCTTCAAGGGCCTAAAGATGCCTCACACAGTACTCATAACGCTCAAGCCCAACTAGGAGGTACCAGTCACCCACTACTACTCAGTGGCGATTCAGTGTGCATCCTGGGCAGGTACAATGGCCAACCAGGCATCAAGGTCTCTTCCATGTTGTGAAATGTTCTTTAAAGAGATTAACACCTCTCCAAGATGCTGTCTTCTGAGATGCACAAATGAGAATATTTATTAGCATACTAAAGGCATCATGATCTTCCTGAAATCATTTCAGAGAGAAGATTTCAGAAGCAGAGCTAAAGAAAAAGAGATACAAGAAGTTCCATTCAACAATCATGGAATTTGAGACAGATATTTCTATGTTTTTCTCTCTCTTATTGTAGATACACATGCACAAATTTTTTCTTCATAATACTTTTATTACTTGTCAAAAACACATTCTCTCTCTCTCTCATGCATGTGTGCTCTCATGCATATGCTCTCTCTCATATTGATATGTGTGTATATATTTAGTGTGATCCTTTAGTCTTATAAAATAAATTTAATTTACATCCAATAAGGATCAGTCTGTCATCAATGAACAAAAGGCAAAAATATTGGCATCTATAATCTAAAAACAAAACAGTGATTTTTCTCTTTCAATATGGTATTTAATGGACATCTTCCTCAAATGATCTAATACCACAAAATAAATCTTACTTTTGAATAAAAGGCAAGAGCAAAACTTCTTAAAGTCATTTTAACACATTTTTATAATTTCTAGCTAATCTTGACACCTAAATGCTTTTCTTTAAACTTTCTTTGGATTAGTCTCTAAAACATCATGTGAACTATCATGCACATTTATCTGTCATAGTGCCCAAGAAAAAAAGTTTCAGACATTCTGCTCACTAATGGTTCATTTATATGTTGTCATCCAATGAAGGATGAAATAAATCCAGCACATAATTTAGGTGACATCACAAAGCAGAACGTTTCTATGGTATATTTGTTCAATTCTGCTTCTATTTAGACTTTTAGAGGAGGAGGAATCAAAGATCTGGGCTCTGGATTATGAAAAGCTATGAATGACTGCATATAAAAGAAAGGAGATAGCTGAGCTTTCAATGGCAATATAGGAAGTCGGAATGTCCTCTAAAGGACAAGTCAGAGTATTAGAACAAGGACAGAATAGAGGCATTACTTTCTGAGGATTGGGATTTTTGAACTATGTCCTTAATTTAAGTGATATTACATCATTTTCCCCATCCCCTTCCTTCCCTCCAATCTCTCCCATGCTCTCTCCTCAACTGACAGAAAGATATTAAGAACAAAAATCCCAGGAAATCTGTGGCAAAACATTCCATCTCAGGAATGGCTACAAAAGAACACCAGAACAATAGCAGCATCAGTTGACACGTGAACGTGGAAGGAAGAACTAGAAATTTTACATCAGATGGGATGCAAGCTGAGAAATACTTCCATTGACTTATAGTTGAGTCTACTTGGTTTTCTTTACTCTTGTTTTGGTACCCTCTTCATTCCATTTGTTTTGTTTCTTTTTTAAGTCTCAAATTCTATAACAGAGAATAGCTCCTTTATTGCACTCACATAGAAAACCCAGATTCTGTATATCACACATATTGCAGAACCCTTGAAGGTGTTCAAAGGTCTGAGGAGAGCACAGGATACCGTGAAAGAAAAGGGCAGCAGGCGAAAATGTTCAAAATAAATTCACTAAGCACTTGAAAGAAATCACTTCTATCCCCACCATGAAAAAGATATGAGAATTTATTTTTTATTTTAAATAATATTTTTGAAGAATTTATGCAATCATACAATTGTAATTATACAACTATACAATGTATTTGATCACAGCAATCCAACAACTCCTAACTTGTGCCCCCACTCTATCTCTCTTCTACACTGTGTCTTGTTTATTGTTATTAATAACCACTCCCAAGTTGAGGGCATTGGATTCTCTGGGCAGTTGTGAGTCTTCATGTGGTCACTAGCTAAGCTGTGTCTCCAGTCCTCATGGACATGAGGTTCTTTTTATTCCAAGTATTTAGAACTCTAGAGAACTGATTTAAACAGAATATGTGGAAATTTTATTTTTGTTCTTCTTTTTTTTTCCTCAACAGGAAAGGATATTCTGCAACTTCCATGGTGAGCCCATAAATAATAGGGTTATATCAATCTTTTCACAGATTCAGCAAATCAAATCTTGCAAGCTGCTACCCGTGTCTTTTGCAAACATGCTACTCTGTTTAGAGCACTTGTTTAAGGGTCAAGTACATCTTTCACTTTCAGTGGGAAATCGAATTTATTGATGTAGATGATAGCTCATCCAGAAAACTTTTGATTCTTATATAGTTTGTCAATGAAAAAACAAAGATCCCTCTAGCTTATTTAGCCTGAGCAAATAAAATTACTTTCCAATATGACTTTCCAATATGAGGTACATGCTCAGATGCAGGGGACAGAAGAGGGTCACAGGAGGTTAAGAACTTGAAGGGAATTTGAGTAGTCATAGACTGACAAGCATGCTTTATTCACTTGGGGTAAAGGCTGCTAGGCAACCAAGCACACACTAACATATATGAGCTGCACACCAGTGGGCAGCACACAAGCTTCATGATGATAGGTACAGAGGCCTGCAGACAGAGACAGACAGCAGCATGGCAAGGATGAAATCTCATGCAAAGTTTCAGGTATCCGACCTCAAGGCTTTATTAATGCACATAGAATCACACAGAAGTACACACTGACAGAGTAAAGTTTTATAACAGATTTGGGCACTGTTTACTTTGGAGTTGCTTATATATGTCAGCCATTTTTCCTGACTTTTATTCCATTCTGATGTCCAGTGTCATATACATATTAGCTAACTCATGCCAAATATGCGTACAGCACCATGTTGTCTAAACCATAAACTAGCTCTTATGATATCTTGGTTTTGAAAGTGGCTTATTGGTCTATAAATTACAACATAAGGTTAGATGCTGTGTGAGACAATGGTCTTGTACTAAGCCCCTAAGAGGAGACCTACTCATCTGATCATCCTGCTCTTCGCTACAATAAAGTACCTGTTCTGTTCTACCTGATACATGAATTTCATATCCTTCACTTAACTGAAGAAGTTATCCCAACCTCCTACAAAATCCCTTCCTAGAACTAAGATTTCTCATTGACTTCCGTTACACAGGTCTCCTTCAAGAAAAGAGAATTCTCCTGCCATCCATAAAGCTGTCTTTACTCATTCTAATGGTCACGACTATTTTTATAACTATAAGTAAAAGTATCTCTGGATTTTGTAGCTCTTGACTTCTCTGTTTGATCCATCCATCTAATGAGTTAGCCAGGTAGTTAGTTTTGTGTCTGTCCTTTCAATGTAAGGGTAAGACTCCTTTTATGACTGTTTTCCTTGTATCCGGGTCTGTGTATATAGTGACTACTGAACAAAGTGAGTCTGAAAGAGAAGACCCTCATGGAAAGAAAGTGCAACAATGTTATTTCTTTTTCCCTCTGCTTCCCAAGCCTACAGGGCTACCTTCTTCGTTTTGAAGCTAAAATTGAGGCCAAAATCTCATTGTGCCATTTCTAGCCAGTCTCAGAAAATGGAAACGCCTGAGAACTTCCTCAATTAGAATTCCTCAGTTGAGGAACATGACCTTGCATCTATGCCTTCCTGGGAATATTCAATTCTCTCTCTCTCTCTCTCTCTCTCTCTCTCTCTCTCTCTCTCTCCTAAAGTCATCACTCTTTATTTTCATTCTTTACTAGGTGGTAGCATACTCTGATCTCACCTTAAATATGTATTTTGTCCAGCATGAGGTTTGGTGGGGTGTCTCAGTTCACAGGGCAAACAGTGGGTTTGTTTCTTTCTGGACACAGCATTTTTGGTTTTTTTTTTTTTTTGGTTTTTGGTTTTTGGTTTTTCGAGACAGGGTTTCTCTGTATAGCCCTGGCTGTCCTGGAACTCACTCTGTAGACCAGGCTGGCCTTGAACTCAGAAATTCACCTGCCTCTGCCTTCCAAGTGCTAGGATTAAAGGCGTGTGCCACCACTGCCCAGCTTGACCAAACATCATAACAAAGGTGTCACTGCATTCCTAGTACCCAAATATGATGGTTGGAATGTAGAAGAATTTGATAGGTGCTTACCGTTCTTGAAGAAATCATGACTTCTACAAAACTATTTTCTGCTTGTCTTAGAATGAACCCTACTTCATAGTTTCTGGAAGATGATGCCTTCTGTACAACACATCATGTCATTTCATCCTAAACAGTTGGTGCTTCATATTTACCAATCTGTTGCACTTAGATGAGACATAGACTTAGAACAAAAGGAAGGTGTTCATTCCCAAGATTGGCCTGAAATGTGCTTCATGACCTTGTTAATTTCTTTACCCCTATCCATGCTATTGAGGGCTGAAACCATGTGTTCTGAGAATACCACATCTAGGAAAAATGAACCAAATGCATGAAATTTGGCATAGGATATATTTTTATTGTGTGATCTCAATGACAGTTTAACATGTGTGTTCTACTGGCTAGCATTTTTTATGAAAGTCAGTATTTTATTCAATGACTAGGAACACAGTTGCAGTAAGAAGAACCCCTTTTAAGCTAGAAAACCTGTTTGTAAAAATAAATTAGCTCCCAGGAACTAAACCATCAACCAAAGAGTACACATGGAGCGTCCCATGGTTCCAAACTCATATGTAGCAGAGGATGGCCTTGTTGGGCATCAATGGGAGGAGAGTCCCATGGTCCTAGGAAGGCTTAGTGCACCAATGTAGGGGAATGCCAGGGCAGGGTGGCAAGGAGTGAGTAGATGGGTGGGTGAACACCTTCTTAGAAGCAGGAGGAGGGAGGATGGGATAGGGGGTTTCCAGAGAGGAAACCAGGAAGGAGGATAACATTTGAAATGTAAATAAATAAAGTACTCAATTTTAAAAAAGGAAAAGGGAAAAAACTACATTTCATTTATTTCTGTTAGAACAAATAAACAAATTAGTAAAAGGCAAATTATAACTTCTATTAGCATTTAGTTCAGGACTTTGGACAAGCAGTGATGTGGAGAATTTTGCATGCAGAAAGATAATGTATGTGAAGGGATGGTCTGTTGTTCCACTGGTTTTTTTTTTTTTGTTTTTTTTTTTTGTTTTTTTTTTTGTCATTACCTGGCTTTTACTAAGGTCAGTCACTGTTGCATAAGAATAGAGAGAACTCTCACGTTCCCAAATGTCAGTGGACTGTTAGCAACAACTAGTGTTTTGCACATGTAACTGTCAGATCATGAGACACGATGAGTCAGTCTTACGTTTGATTTCCTTCTCAATATAGAAAAGAATGAATGTGCTGAGAAATGAACTCATGACCATAGAACCAGTAGGGCTAAAGTAAGCCTGATAATAACACTCCACTCATTTTCCTTAGACTTCTTCTCAATAATACTTATGTAGGAATTTGCGTTTGAATGTTTAGAAAAAAAGGTACACAATGTTCTTCATGGCTGACAGCAGGAGTAATATTGTTTCTCAACCCTGGGCTAGAGGACATTTTACAGTGACTACAGGTTTATGCCAGTGTTCTTGTTCTTGTTGCTGCTGCTGCTGCTGCTGCTGCTGCTAAAATAGATTTTTTTTTTGTACAAAGTAGTCTGATCATGGTTTCTCCTCCCTCATCTTCTACCAGATTCCCCTCATCCATCCAACCTCAGAACTTCTTTCTCTTTAGAATACAAACAGGGAAATTATTTTAAAATGAATAGAAGTCTATTTGTATTGACACAGTTACAGAAACCAAGACACAAGAAACCTCAAGTAAACAAACAGGCGGGAAAGGTAGCAGCATAAGAAACATGTACATATGCAGGAGCCTTGCTCCTCAACTAGAAGCACAAATTGCCCAGGCATCTCTCAGAAAAAGACATAAATGGTGCTCAGAATTCCCCAGTACACAGGCCAGTTTCATAACAAAGAATTCTCCCACCAAGAATGCTAATACTGCAAAATTACAAAATACTAGGTTTAGTTTTACGTTTCTCTATAAGCAGCCCCAAAGACCTGATGCAAAACTGTCTTTATGCCTCACTATGCTTCTCATCTCAGGAGAACGGCCGTGTAAATAAAAGTGATAAATAGCTAATTCAGCAGAAGATAATCACGGAAATGTAACATTAAATTCTCTCTAAGGTTTCAGCCCTTTGCATGGCAATATAAGCAATTACTGAAGAATTACACTAATGAGTCTACCTCATACTACTTTAATTCATGTATCAACCATTAAATATAAATGTGCTGCAAAAACACTTTATTTAAAAACACAGAAAAAAATTCCCCCACAAAATATGTACACAAGAAGGGGATAAAACAGATTTTTTTCCTCTTTAAAACTTTTTAGTAACCACAAGGTATACCTGATTCTGGCATTCCTCAACAAATGTTACCTAAATGAAAAACTTTAATAATTGCATATTTCCTTGTCCTCTGTTTTATTTCCCACATGAATTTGACACAGCTTGATGAGGCTTCTTCCTACTGCAGTATCTTAATGCTCTGGGTAGAATTTCAACAAGACCAATAGCTTCATTTCTTTATAGACCATTATTCTACTGTGGTTGCTTTCAAACATATTGACTATAACCCACAGAGAGAAACAAATGAGGCACTGTGTCTGAGAGATGCATACTTCAGTGATTGAAACAAAAGTTTCACAAAGCAGTATTTACTCTTTTAGCTTTTAATTATATGCAAATGTGTTCTGTCCTATTCTCGTTTGTTTCTTAAAATGACATATTAATTTAATTCCCAATCCTAGAGTAGATATCCATTTCAAATATTTGCTTCTGCATATGTCATAAGGGAACAAATACATTAGTAAATGTTTACAATAGTGTCAAGAAAATAGTAACCTTTGACTCTGTGATAAAGAGTGCATACTCCTTAGATATGATCTTCATTAGGGGCATCTAAGAAAAAACCAAGACCTTCCTAGGTGACATGTCTGATGTGCCATTCTCACTGATTCACACATGATCACCCATGTAAATGTCATCACATTCCGACAAAATTAGTATCTATTTGACAGTAGTAGAAACTGAGACGTAGCATTACCTCAATAAAATTTATAAATGTTTGAACTACTATGAAAAAAAATATTACAGGCTGGTGGTTTCCCTAACAATAGACTGAACTCTTTTGGGAAGTGTTCCTAAAACACAATTTTGGGAAACCAACAAGTCCATAATGAAGGGACTCAGTCCTGGGACATGTGAAGTTCTTTTTCCTCATTCATGAATGATGCCTTTTTGCTGTTTCCTCCCGTGGTAGATAGGAAGACTTGGGCTTTTTATTTTCTCATTTGTGAATGCTCTTCTCTGGTGACCTAGCACATCCCAAAGTCCTCACCTCTTAACACCGCAATTAAGGTCAGGTTTCAGAACATAATTTTAATAGAACACGGTGTCCAGAACATATTTGTAAAGCCAATGCCCTAGGTCACAGATGTGCTGATAGAAGAATTCAGGATTTAGAGACAGACTATTTCCAGAGCCCATGTCTTAATTGTCCTTTGATATTGCCCCTGAAGCAGAGGAGCAAGCTGCACAGTTTGGGGAAGAATTTTCCTTTCATTAGGTGTAAAGGTCTAAAACAAAAATAAATCTGTCCCAACAGTCCAGCAGATATGGCCCCATTTAAAGTTATTAAACTTTCACTTCTAAATAACCTTTCAGTTCTGTTCCAAATGTGACAAAACAAGCTGTCACTGCCCTTGCTGATATCCTATCTTTCCTGTTGCCCTGGAAACAATGTAAACCATCTTTTTATTTTCTAGTTTCGACCTAGAAAAATTATTTTTTCATCAAATTTTTTTTTAGGTCTTATCCAGATAAACTATTGGCACCAGTAATGCAATCCAAGCCTTCTTCTAGGGCCTTTCCAATAGCTCAAAATTCCCAATGAATGATAAAGTTTTCAGCTGTTTTGCTAGTTCTCAAAGCTCAAAAATATCCTACATAGAAAGATAACCTGATGCCAAGTCCCTTCATACCTATAATCCTAGCATTTATACTGATGACAAGAGGATTGTTCACCTGTTTAATGTCAGTCTGCTGAGCTACACAATGATTTCCAAGCTAGCTTGGGCTATGTGACTAGATTATCTGGAATGAGCGATATACACAAAAAAAAAAAAAATGAGAAAGAGAGAGAGAAAGAAAGAAAGAGGGAAATAAGGAAGATGGAAGGGAGAGAGGGAAGGAGGTAGGAAGAGGAGAGAGAGAGAGAGAGAGAGAGAGAGAGAGAGAGAGAGAGAAAGAGAGAAGTCAACCTTTAGACAGACTGCACAGAAGGAAGATCAACAGGGCTACACCTGAACTCAAGGCTTCCTTAAAAAAAAATCTTTTCTCTGCAATGCAAGTTCCAGAATCAATAGAAGTGACTTGCTTTGACTGATAGAGGAGTAAGTAGCTGCAGATGTCATAAAAGTGGCGGGAAAGTGATGAGGTAAGAAGAGGAATGAAAGAAAATGGTGAGTGGAGAATTCTCTAAGGGCATGGGAAAGAGGAATGGATGAAAACCAGCTTACTCAGCATTACTCAAGGCTGAGTTTAAAGGTTCAGTGTATTTTATAACAAAATCAGTGGCTTGGAACTTAAAGAAAACATACATCAAAATTCAAGGTATTTTTTCAGCTAGGAGGTAGGAGGAATGTCTCTAGTTACTACAAAAGGGAAGAGACCTAATGCAGACCACAAATTGTTCGGATACTCTATTGTTGACTCCTAGAACATCCAAAAACTAATTCCCCCAGGTGGCAAGCTTCCTCAGATAACTAGGAAATTGCAGAGTTATGAGCCTACAGTGCCAACCACTGGTAGTAGCAGTACCCCAGCTGGGTTCTAATGTAGATGACAAGACCCTGCTGCCAGAGCTCCTGATGTCACTCATGGTATCAATGTGTCATTGCCTCTCCTTCTGTTTGATAGCACTGATCACAATCTTCCATCTCTTTGGCAGATGAACTCATTGGTCATATGCATCTGAGAAACAACTTTAGCATTCTAACACATACTCTGTGCCAAAGATTATAGAAAGAACTAGCATAGATGGGTGTCAGGACCACAAGAGAAGGAAAGAAAGGAAGAGAGCAAAGAAGTGGGGAGAGGGAAGAAAGACAGCCCTATCTTTAGGCATTCTTTCCTCCTTACTGCTTTCTAGTTGGTCCTTCTTTTTATATTTTATTTTTAATTTTAACTATCGTGAAATAATGTACATATGAGATCAGTGTCTGAGGAGCCCAGAGGACAGCTTAGGATCTCTTGGATCTGGATTTACAGGTCGTTGTGAGACACACGGTGTGAGTACTGGGAAATGAACTCAGGACCTTTGGAAGCAGTCTCATCACCTAAGCTGCCCCTCCAGCTCCCTCCCTTTCTTAAGGCCCATCAGTAGATGTAATAACCAGTTGACCCATTAGCACAGTGACCTATAAAACTTATGACTGCTGGGAAATGCCAGGGCGGTGAGGTGGGAGTGGGTGTGTGGGAGGGGGAGCATCCTCACAGAAGCAGGGGGAAGGGGTGGGAGAGGGGGTTCCAGAGGAAAAACCAGGAAAGAGAATAACATTTGAAATGTAAATACATAAAATAGCCAATTAAAAAAAAAGAGAGAGAAAAAGAAAGAAGCAGGCAAACAAATGTAAGAACCAAAACACAAAGGAACGTAACACAATGACAATATATAATACTTATATAAATCGTAGCTTTTTGCTCCATAGATATCTATTAACTCAAAGACTCAGAGTATTAATTTAACTTCTTTTATAATAATAAATGCTCAACTAAAGTACAAAAAATAAATAAATAATAAATAATAATAAATAAATAAATAGCCATGTCCGTGAGCGTGTATTGAAAAAGCAATTATGCCTAAGTACACTTTTCTAGAATGGATGTTACATTAACATTGACTTATAACCTCCATGTGAAACACACCCATTTTAATTTCTGAGATCATTAGTGGTTTACAATTGACTTTCTTTGGTAAAGTTCTTCACTCTGTCAGTGCTTTGCAAATCAAATTCAAAAGAATAGGTTTTCTTTAGGAGTGACAGGAAAAATACCCACCAATTAGTAAAATGCTATACCATTCTGTAGACACTTGTACAAATTTGCTTTGCCGAAATACCCTGTACTCCACTCCAGGTCAGTACACAAAATCTTCAACATGTTTTCAGATCTATACAGTAGAATTTTTTTTTAAAATTAAGGCATTTTTATTATACACTAATTATATTGTTGTGGGCTTCTTTTTAATTTTAACTTGACAATTTTTATTACAAAGTAAAACTATGATTTTGATACATCTGGGGGAAAGATAGGTAAGGAAATTAGCATTTTAAAGCCATTCTCAGTACCTACTCCTTTTCTACATGGTAGATGTTAAAATTTCCATTTTTTTTAATTGGAATTTTTTATTTACATTTCAAACGTTACCCCCTTTTCCGGTTTCCCCAAGGAAACCCCCTATCCCATCTCCCCTCCCCCTACTTCTATGAGGGTGCTCCCCCACCCACCCACCTACTCCCACCTCTCCGCCTTGGCACTCCCCTACACTGGGGCATAGAGCCTTCACAGGACCAAGGGCTCTCCTCCCACTCATGTCCAACAAGACCATCCTCTGCTATATATGCAACTGGGGCCATGGTTCCCTCCATGTGTATTCTTTGGTTGGTGGTTTAATCCCTGGGAACTCTGGGGGGACTGGTTTGTTGATATTGTTGTTCTTCCTACAGGGTTGCAAGCCCCTTCAGCTCCTTCAGTCCTTTCTCTAACTCCTCCATTGGGGACCCCATGCTCAGTCCAATAGTTGGCTGCAGGCATCCACCTCTGTATTTGTCAGGCTCTAGTAGAGCCTCTCAGGAGACAGCTATATTAGGCTTTTGTCAGCAAGCACTTCTTGGCATCCACAATAGTGTCTGGGTTTGGTGACTGTATAGGGGATGGATGCCCCAGGTGGGGCAGTCTCTGGATGGCCTTTCCTTCAGTCTCTACTCCACACTTTGTCTCTGTATTTCCTTCCATGAGTATTTTGTTTTCCCTTCTAAGAAAGACCAAAGTACTCACAGTTTGGTCTTCCTTCTTCTTGAGCTCCATGTGGTCTGTGAATTGTATCTTGGGTATTCCCAGGTTTTGGGCTAATATCCACTTATCAGTGAATGCATACCATGTGTGATCTTTTGTGATTGGGTCACCTCGCTTGGGATGATACTTTCTAGTTCCATCCATTTGTCTAAGAATTTAATGAATTCATTGTTTTTAATAGCTGAGTAGTATTCCATTGTGTAAATGTATCACACTTTCTGTATCCATTCCTCTATTGAAAGACATCTGGGTTCTTTTCAGCTTCTGGCTATTCTAAATATGGCTGCTATGAACATAGTGGAGCACGTCTGTGAGCCTAGTTTAATTATATTTAATGGTACTACTTATAAGTGTATCTCCAACATTTGTTACTTTGTATCACAATCATTTCTGTGATTTTGTTTGCTAGTTTAGGAATTTTCGTCTTTCCAGTTATGAAACTTATATGAACATAATATTACAGTGGCTCCCAGGACTCCCGTACTTAGCCTGAGTCTGACACGACCTTTCATGCCTATCTCCCACGTGACAACTAATGAGCTTCTGCAGCTTTCTGCTCCACAGTCAGTCTCACCGTTTTCAGCTGTATTAATTTTGCTGTTTATTGTAATATTCATATTCTCTATTTTGATTGTATGTCAACAACAAAATATTTTAGACAATTAACCTCATTCTTTGAGTCATCACAAGTTGTTGTCTTTTTCCCTTGCAGTGATGATGCATATCTCAATGTACATGACACAAGGAGTTTGTAATCAATTCTTCCAATTTACAATTATTACTTATATTTTTACAGTTTTGATTCGTAAAAGAAAAATTCAAAATACTTAGCTTACATTTTTGCTTCCTTGAGGCTTGTGAGTGTTCTTTTACTAGTGCCATGTTTTCTATGGTGCTCTTATCTGTTTTGTAAATGCTGGTCTCTTGATCTTCCTCAAGTATTTTATTTAACTTTATTTAACTACAACTGTATCTCCAAGTTTGCTGTCTTGGTCTGTTGCCAGGGCAAAAGTGGATAAGTAGCCAGGCCTCAGGGTATGCTCATCATTAGCCACTTTAACAACAGGCATTCTGACTCTGACTGACACAACAATTGCATGGAGTCCTTCATGCTTGGCAGTTTATGTACAGGGATCACTTTAGATCATCTGCCATGATGAACCTCTTTCTCTGGAAGGGCCAATCTCCATGCCTCTGCGGATGCACACTCGCTCCATCCTGGGGTGATGTACCTGAGTGTTCCCACAATTCAGTTGCCTCTCTGAGTCGTAAATTTTTATTTTAATGAGTTCTGTTCTGCTATTTTTCTTTTACTTTTGTAATAATTTGTTACATGAATGTTGGTTTTCTTAATCTTCTACAAAAATATATCTTTTCCCGTACATTAATCTTTTCACTTGTGTTTCCTATATTTGGTTATCCTTGTCACTTGCATTCATAATTTCAGTTAATATAGATGCTCTCTCCTGCATTGTATCTTAGTCTTTATTTAAGTTGACTTAAAAATGTCTTTTTCCAGCTTCCTCACTGATGTTGTTTCATCAGTTCTCAAATCCTGCCATTCAACCCTGTGTGTGTGTGTGTGTGTGTGTGTAGTGTTGTTGTTGTTGTTGTTTTGGTATTGTTATTGCTAGTTTCCACTCTGCTTGTTTTTTAATTTTTACCTCAAACTGTTCATTCATCCATCAACTGTATTTGGGTTATGATAATAAATATTGAAATGTACTTCAATAATCTTATGGTTTTCTTTTTGTTGATTTCCTGGTTATGTAGGAGGTGAGAAATGTTTTTGCCATGTGTCAAACTTTTGATTTCCAACTAATTTCCTTCTTGAATTAGCTCTGTGTGGGTGATACCTGACAGTTTTTGTTCGTTTTGAAATGTTTTGGATTTTCCTGAACCATAAATAACAGGTGCTTCTCCATGGGAAGAACTGGGGAGAAGGGATTTGTCCGTGTAATGAATCTGAGTGTCTTTAACATGCCTTTGGGGATAACTGGCATTTCTCAGATTCACAGTCACTGCCTTTCATGTAAAGCACTTGATTCTCAGACCTCATATAGTTCCTTATTTTCCTTTGCCAGTCACACTTCAAAGAGAATTTCTTAAATTGCCTCCAGGCACCCCAAAGTGGTGCCTTTATAGGTTGATCATGTCTGCTTCTTCAAACCCTCAGGTCCTTCATATTATACATACCTGAGTGTGTATACTCAGCTCTACTAAGGCTCAGACTTACTGTCAGTGTCTCCTCTCTGAACAAGAATGTCTGCTCCAAGGCAATTAAATCTATATTGAATCCCTATTAGCATCTTATCTTCATCCTCTGACTTCTGAAGTCCTTACATAACTCAGTTCTAAATTGATAACTACCAGTGGACCTCAGGTTTTGGATGCTTACCTTACCTGCTCACATACAGATATCAGTTGTACTATTATTAATCAGTATATGTGAATTAAAAGTATTGTTTTACCCTTGGGATCAAATAAATGTACTTGTTATCCATATTTAATATTTTAGAAATTAATATTTGGGTAGTTGTCATAATGATAGAAACCTGTAATTGTTATGTAATATTTTCAAACCTATTAAAGTAACATAATTTTAAGCATATATTTCTTATATAGAAAAATCATGAATTTTTAGTATAAATTGGTAATCAGGAACTCTTTTAGGCTCCTATTCTAATAACTTACTGATAGATTTAAGGGAGGAGATTTTATATATAAAATAATGTCATCTTTGAATGACAACTATTTTATAACTTTCTTTCCAATGCTTATCGTTTTTATCTCCTGTTGGTTCATTCATTCAATAGCATACTGTGGTGCTTAGGATTGGTTTTCAACCTGACAGGATCTAAAATCACCTAAGAGGAGAGCCTCCAGGCATGGCTCTGAAGAATTATTTTGCTTAGATTCTTGGCGGATTTATCAGATTATGTGGGAGGAATCGCTTGAACTGTGGGCAGCTGTGGACCAAAGTCTGAACAAAGGATGCTGGACTGAATACCTAGAGAAAGGATGTCCCTCGAGGGACCTCACAGTTCTCTTCTGACAATATCTGGAGTGTACTGTCGACAGCTGCTTCACACTTCTTTCAACTCTGATGGACTGTGACTTGAAACTCGAAGTTAAATGAATCCTCTCTCCCTTAATTTGCTTACATCAGAGCATATTACCACAGTAGGAATACAACCTAAAATACTTGAGAATATTTTAGATTCATAGAATCTTTTTCTAACCCATGGCAACAAAAAGAAAACTTTCAAGATGCCACTATGAAGTTGGATATTATTCTTCCATATTTTCATTTACTGTATTTTTACTAAACTGTAACGGTGTGCAATTCTTGGTGCAATGTTATTCTAATTTTCTAGATTTAATTATTAAAACTTACACGTAAGGATACGTTTTCCAAAAATCTCCAGCTGTTGGATACATACCCACTTTCCACTGAGCTCACAAGGCAAAATTATAGTTCCTGAAACTGGGCAGCCATAAGTCATGAGGTACAATATAAAACTTTTGTTCTCATCATAACAGTCATTAACTATGCATTGCCTTTCTTTTGCTTCTTTTAAGGAGAACATTTTATTAGTCCAATTCTTTATGTCTGAACATACACTAACTAACAAACTTTATATTTTTATGAGACTTGATTCTACTCTTTTAAAATATTCTATTATGCATTCAGATAAAGTTCATTAAGCACATACTTGGTGAAAAAGCTTTAGCACTCAAGCTGGTCTTTGTCTCTGGTCACTTTCCTCTGAGTTATCTTTTAAACCATCATGGAAAGGAAGAACACGAAATGTCATTGTTTGGGTGTCCAATTGCAGACTTACTTAAGTATTTGCTTAAATACTCTCAAGTGCTTGCATCACGTAGAAGTGGCCTGATATATGACCATTGGCTTTATCAATACCAATTCTTAGCCACCTCGAGAATCCAGTCTCTTATAGTCTTCATGTCTGGATCTTAATCATATATAGAGTTTCACTCTCCAAACCACTTAGACATAAGAAGACACCACAGTGCCAACCCTTCCCAGTATTCTGCTGATTCATTGTGCTCAGAGCAACTTAGAAGCTTAGCTATGCATCAGAAATCCTGCTGGAAAGTAGTCAGCATTTTTCCCTCTGACAGTAATTTTAGAGTTTTATGGATGATTCTCTTTCCTGCTCCTCTTGCCTTGACAAAGAACAATTAGTCAAGTGTATTTTATCTCCCTGAATGGAGAAGACTACATATCTTCTTGAATAATATACCCCATGCAAAAAACACCAAGAGCTTGCTTAGCTTCTGTCTTTCTATTTTACGAACTGAGAAAAACATGCTCTCAGGGCACGGAGGGCATTTCTGGTGAATGGTTGTTGTGAAATAGCAACTGGTAGAAGAGTCAGAGGCATGCTCAACTTTGAATATGGAATAAAGACTTGTTCTCAGCTAAGAGCTTCAGCTTTCAATTTTGGAAAACCACAAAATGCCTAACAGTGTCCCAGAACCCCCTGCTTCAGCACCAACATCCAGCAATGCCCCTTTAACTTATACAATGTTTTTGTCCCAAGCATATTTCAAACTATAAACTCATGAAAATTATAGGTATCATTTAAGAGTTTTCTTCTTACCAACTTGATCATCGAACCAAATTTACTGGCGCAGAAAATCCAGTCTGCGGATAACTAGTCAGGTTTACCAGTGGGTGCATTTGAAAACAACAGCATCATGCCTAACTCTAAATGTAAGATGATGCAGCTGATGAAAGCAATCTTTCAGTTATTTCAGGGTCATGCACACAACCAGAAGCAGAGTAAAAGTTGTAGAGCTATATATCTGCAGTGATCTACAGAATTCACACTCATTATATTTGGTTGGAAAAACTTATTAACATTTTATTAATGATCCAAGACAGAGATCTATACAAAGATGCATCAACTGAGGTCAGAGACCAAGCTTTCTTTTCCCTTACCTTTGCTCCTCCTTCATTCTATTTGTTCTTTATTTCCCTTTTTGTTTTCTCTCTCTCTCTCTCTCTCTCTCTCTCTCTCTCTCTCTCTCTCTCTCATATACCAAGTATATAGCATTGACCTTGCAAACTGTACATGCTCAATTAATAATTGTGAAATCAAATAAGAACAAAGGGTGAAGACTTTGAAGTGGACTCAGTCACGTTGAATTCACTGGACCCTTGCACTGACATCATCTGGAGCAACTGCCTAAAGCTGTGCTGTGTTAGTGCATACCAATGTCACTTACTGACTTACTATTTATTTATCTAACTGGCCATGACAATCTTCTCTTGCTTATTTCCACATATTTAGAGAAGAAACACACTCACTCCATGATGTGTGTCCCTCCTATTTCCCCTTTCAATTCTTTTTTTCTCTCTTAGACAAAGCCTAGGCTATAAAGATGGCCTCCAAATCTGCTTTTTATTCAAGTTTGATTTTCTTTTTCTAACCACGCAGCTTGTGTTAGTTAGTGTTCCTATTGTTGCAAAGAAACACCATGACCAAAAAGCAAATTGTGGAGGAAAAGGTTTATTCTGCTTATACTCAGGGCAAGAACTTGGAGGCAGGAGCTAATAAAGTAGCCTTGGGGGAGTGCTTCTTACTGGCTTGATCTCCAAGGCTTCCTCGGTCTGCTTTCTAATAAAACCCAGAAACACCAGCCTAAGAATGGAAATACCCACAATGGGCTGAGTATTTCCCTGTCAGTCATTAATTAGGAAAATACCTTACAGCTGCAAGTTATGAGGGATTTTCTCAATTGGAGTCCCTTCTTTCAGATAACATTAGCTTGTGTCCAGTTGACATAAGACTACCCAGCACACAGCTCATCTTACATCTTGGGCTAGGGCTTATTGTAATTATATCTTTAGACTCTTGAATTCAGGAGTTACTTGCTAAGCTATTTAGTTATTTTGCAAGTTTAAGGGAGTTTGGATTTTGAAGGAGACAGTGTCAAACTCATACAGTGATCAAGAAAATGAAAACCTACAACTACCAATCATACAAATATTATGCTTTTAAATGTATTATTCTTACATTTTTAGCATGAACAACATGGAGTCTTGAAGAGCAGATATTATGAGAGACTACATCTATCCAACTGACACATGCATGGTCACATGTACTGAATCTTAGCCATAGAAACCCCATACTATAGCAAGCCACCATATAGTTGTTTTACATGCTAGACTATATCAAACTAAGCAGTGCTTCCAGAGACTGAACAGCATTTGTCAAGCTCAGCATAATTTCTAATGAAGCAAGGATAGAGTATCCATAAATACAAATTCCCCAGAGTCTAGTTTTGTCTGGGACTTAGGTTATTTAAGTCTGAATTTGCCTGCGATGCATTAATAATAGATAATGCTCTGAACCCAACTTTGTATCAAATATACTGAAAAACTTAGAGCATTATAATGTAGACATTTGGGGGGACTCAAAAGGAGACCATCAGAGCACCAGGAATATGAAGAGGGAAATAGATAAATGGGGTGGAGCTTCCAACTGGGGAGGAAGTAAGGAGTGAGGGAGTCAATATAGAAGGGGACATAGGGAAGAGAGCGAGAAATAACACAGGGTCTTTTGATAAAATCAAGGAATCATATTTATTTATATTCACCAAAAATTATACATAATACGTGTGTGTGTGTGTGTGTGTGTGTGCGTGTGTGTATGTTTAGTCAGAGTAGTCCAAATGACTCCCAAAGCAATATTAGACTATGGTTACTTCTTTGGTTGCCTGCTAGAAGTTGAAGATAAGCCCTACTGCTGTCAATACCACACACACAGGACTCAGAACTCAGATGATTTAAGCTGTATCTAACCTGAAATCCTCCTGTCTGTGGTATAGTTCACAGGACACCAGGAATTAGTATACAAGCCACAAAGGGAGGGAGGTAATTAATAGTCCTACTCAGCTGCAACACCAATGCATCCCAAAATATTCAGCCTACTGTATAAATAAGATTGTCTGCAGCTACTTATTTAGGGATGGGGCCTTATGAAGCTTCACTTGTGCTGGCTGGCTGATTGCTGTGGTCATTACCCAGGTCCTGTTAAGGAAGTCATAGTGTTGATAGCTTATGAGTCAGCTTCTCTGGTGTACATAAGACACTATCTCTCAGCAAGCATCCTGGTCTTCTAGGCTTTCATTTTCAACCATCTTTCTAACTCTTCTGTGATTTCTCCTGAATCTAAGGTATATGGATCAAATTGTAAATATATCATTTGGTGGTAGGAACCCCACAGTCACTTTTGTGGTTTTACCAGCTAGGGATCTATGTAAGAGTCTCCATCTGATGCAAAAGAAGTTTCGTTGAAGAAGGATGGAAGCCACACGTATGTGACTGTACAAAGACAAGCATTTCTATAGCATATTTTATAGCTATAAAGTAAATTCTTTTAGGAAAACAGCAGTCATAAGTTCTCCCTTAGGGTCTATGGCCTCTTCAACCACTGGAAGTTGGCTCAGTTTTCAATTCTAGGCATGGGTTCCCTCATTGAATGAGACCTTAATTCCAATTAGCCAGATGTGAGTTACCACCAAGATTGAAAATGCTAGCTACTAATATGGTTCATGGACTTTACACCTGGATAGGACCCATCCTAGTTAGAGTTCTTATTTCTGTAATGAAACATCATTACAAAAAGAAAGCTGGGTAGGAAAGGGTTTATTTGGATTTCACTTCCACATTGTCATCCACCATTAAAGGAAGTCAGGACAGGAATGAAAACAAGGCAGGAACCTGATGGCAGGAGCCGATGCAGAGGCTACAGAGAGGTGCTGCTTACTGGCTTGCTTTCCATGGCTTGCTAAGAGTGCTTTCTTATAGAACCCTGAATTCTAGCCCAGGGATAGCCCTACTCACAATGGGTTGGGTCCTCTCCAATGAGTCACTACTTACAAAAATGCTCTACAGATAGGCCTACAGCCTGATCTTACAGAGGCATTTTCTTAATCAAGGTTCCCTTCTCTCAGATGGCTTTAACTAGCTAGTGCCAAGTTGACATAAAAGTATCCTGCAAAGAACTATTGCTTGTTTTTCCCCTTAGGTATCTTTCATCATATGTTCAGATACAATGAGACCCATCTCTTAAGCACAAGGCTCCAGGTCATTTCCAGCTTCATTCCTTCAAGTCCTGTGTCTAATGTGTATAGGTTTATCAGCAATAAAATCTCAACTTTAAGTTCTGGGAGATAACCAAAGGAGGCCATTGGCACGAGCCTATATTGTTTTGGGAGTCTTTATGGCCTGCTGAATAACTCAAAGGGAGGATTCCCATGACTGGGCTTGGGTGGGTATTTTGTTAGATAGCCTGTCACCCTATGAGGCATAATGACTAATGGCATAACTCCATTTAAACCACACAGATACACACCTACAGCACTTTTAAGTAAGCTGATTAAAAAATGTTTTTTGTAGGGATAATCTCTTGTGTGGTGTGTAGAAGCATCACCTGTCAATAAAAATCTGATGTCCAGTTAGCTGAGACAAGAGAGGAAGATGGGTCATCTGGCAGACAGAGGGGAACTCTGGGGGATAGTCAGGAGCCAGAAGATTCATCATCTGGACTCTGAGGAAGTCAGACATATGAAACTGGGGAGAGGTATCTAGCCATGTGGCAGACAAAGAATAGTATAAATTGATTAGTATACGTAATAAACTAGTCAGAGAACAAGTCTAGCTTAGCTTAGCATTTATTCATAAATAAATAAGCCTCTGTGTACACATAAATAATAAAATCCCATAGTTACAGTTTCATTATGGTTTGTTCAGTTTTCCTTAGTGATATTTAACTCCCCTTCTCTCTCTCTTTCTCTCTCTCTCTCTCTCTCTCTCTCTCTCCCTCTCTCTCTCTCTTTCTTATATTACCTTCGTCTCCCAATTAAAGTCTCCCCTCATTGTGTACACATTATTTTTCATCAATTGTTTCACTCATGGAAATATCTTTATTCCTTGCTCTAGCTGTTGTGGGTAATGTTCAAGTGATGATAGTGGTCCAAATACCTCCTCTAGATACTGATTTCACTTCATTGACAATAGCTCCTCAGTACAGGAAAGGCCTGGAGGGCACCTCCCCATCTGTGCAAGAACTTTAGTTGTATTGATAATATGCAGCTGGTGGGACTTCATGGGTGCAATAGGCACATTAATTCCAGAATTTTGCATTTTATAGCACTCCTCCATATCCTCTGGCTCTTATATCCTTTCTGTCTCCCTTTCTGTGTTGTTTTCCTAAGAGGATAAAAGAACTTTAATGAAGACAATAAGAAATGGCAATAAAGAGACGATTCTTGGCAAACAGGGATGTGCAATAACACTGATACAATAATTGTCAGAAAATGAGGTTCAAGAGTTGAAGCACAGTATCCTGGTATCCCAGTTGAATTGCACCCCAATAATCTCTGCCTGCCAGTGACTGGCCCTAACACTTCCCCCTTTTTTTATTTTACTAGGTACTATTGAAATATATACTCCTCTTGTGCACTTAGAGAATCTGGGTTTTCATTCTGCCTTGTCTGATTTTAATTATGGCCATAGGTGGCTCTGTTGTGATAAGAGGCTTCTACAAGAAGTGTAATTTTTGGTCATGAGATTAATGATTACTACATAATTTTTCATCATATATGTGTATGTTGCTGCTATATATGTAAATATATGTTTGCATAAATCATATATATATGTATGTGTGTGTATGAATATATGTATATATACATATATGTATATATGCTGTTCTAACCATTGACTTCCCTAGAAAAGTCAAAAGAAAAACAAAAAACATCATTTCATATATATTTAGGTACATTGGACTTCTTAAAAGTAAAAGCCATTCTCAGAAATGCATAATAAAGTATAATCTTGATGTTTTGCACACTGGGCCTTATTTCCCATGGGAATGAAATGATGTAATTATAAAAAGTGTTACCTGCTATTAAAAAAAATTGCCTCTGCCAATGGTTACTTGACATTTTATTTTCCTTAATTTAAAAGAAAGTAAAAAGAAAATGGCTAAATTTTTATAACAATAGCATCTGGTTTTAAATTATAGAAGTTATAAAATAGTATCCAGTCAAGAAATTTGTAATCAACTCATCTCATCCACTACTGATACAATCCTTAATTCTTGTATATATGCAGGTATTGGTGGTTAAACTCCAAATGAAAAAAGAAAAGTTACTTCTGTACCTAAAAATAGCCAAGTTACTTATAATTCTTTGATTCCTTTTTTAATATAATTTCCTGAACAAAGATGGTATGGAATTTAATTCTACTTTATCAAGATATCTTATATATAGATTTCACCCAAGAAGAGACTTACAGTAATAATGTCCACTTCTAAAGTTTGTTGAAATTGACTCAAGGTTGTTATTTTTTTCTTCATGTGGTAAGACTTGCCTATCTGTCTTAAATAAAGGTGAAGTATTTACTGGGAAGCATAGGTATAATATTTCTTCTTGGACATATCAGACAGGAACATGTAGCAAACATGTTATACTCTGTAGCAATGAATTAATGGTAAAGAGTGTACAAATTTTGGAATGCACACAAAAGAAAGAAGTTAAGATTTGCAGTAACTTTAGGTTATAAATATTCATATAGACATAGATGTTAAACTGGATGTTAAGTATTAGCTGTAACTTCTTTGATGAACATATTGCTAGGCATCACACCTTGTGTCTTAATAGAGTTTTAAATTAAGTTAGCTAATGAAAGAAAGAAAGCAATGAAGCAAGATAAAATGAGGGAAGAAAGGAAATAAGGAGGGAAGGAATGGAAAAAAGAAAGGGAAGGGACATCGGGATGCTATGCGCATGATTATTTAACAAATGTTATGTCTATGATGATAGAGATAGATTGAACTATTTTTCAGTATTCACTTCATCTCTGAGACTCTGAAGCCATCTGTACATCCTTACACCTTACCAGTCAAGAGAGGAAACTGACAAAAATATTTCATATAAATGCCTTTTTAAAAAGAAGTTTATGTACCAACTCTCTTGCAAGGATATGATGCCAGCTAAAAACTTCCATAATTCTTAATTACTTTATGGCTCAAACTCCTAAGCATGGCTTTCACTTCCCTTGCAAATTTTGCCTTTATATTTTCTGTAAACTACAAATCATGATATTTCAAAGAAGTCGTCATCATTTGATCCAGTTCTGAGAGGCATAACCCCTACAGCTTCAGCTAAGTGAAACTTGAGGAGGGCCTAAGGAGAACATAGAGGCCAATGTGCAATGGCAAGATGAAGCCTTCCGGAACCACCAGAGATGAGAATACAGGACACAGAGTGCCCTGGCCTGCAGGAATTCAGTGGAAACCTGGGAAGGGGGCGAAAGAATGGGGGACAAGATACACGAAGAAGGAGAGCAAATCGTGTATTCTGATCAAGCTCTCAAAAAATTTTTTCAGGGCAATATCTTACAAAGACAAGCAAGCAGGAAGGTTACACACGGCCCAAGGCCAACCCTCTATCATAACCAGCTTCCAGGAAATACCAGACATTCTTTCAATTCCTGGGACCTGAGACCAGTCCTTTCTTAAGCTTGCACTTCAACTGACTAGGCTTCACAGAACAGCGGGTAATTTCATGGGTTTGGCTCCTGGCCACAGGGCACTCACTGTCTCCTGAGAAGAAAATAAAATTATTAGAACATAATACATTTCTTCTAGTATACATTGGAGCATTGTTAAAGCTTAGTTCCATGCAGAAGGTATGCTTATGCTATGCTCAATTCTATTAGAAGTGCCAGAGCCAGAGCTCCCATTCAGATCTCTATCCTCACATGCACCACAAAGGAGGAAAAGGGAAACACGATGTGTCTTGTTACAACTCACTAAACCTGTGGCTGAGAAGACAAACCTCTAGAGCCCTCTTCAGAACCACTCACCTTTCCAAAAGTGTATATCATAAAGCAAGTTTCATTTTTTTATAAATCTGAACTGCTCAAAAAGGTCAAAATGGTTTAGAATTAAGAATTCAAAATAAAGAAGTCTTGTCTGACTAAAAAGACTGCTAAGCCTTCAAAAGAAGGCACACTCTCTTCCCTAGTGTTCCAGAGGAGGGGAGCTAACCTCAGCTCTTCTCATCACCCCAGAAAAGAATCTCATCAAAGTTTCCCTCTCTCCTCTTGCTGGCCCCTTCCAACCAGCGTATGGTGAGGTGCAAGGAACTCCAAGTTGTTATTTGTTTCATAAACTCTTTTGTTGAAATGTGGTGCATAGAGAACTTGTCATGAAGATCCATTTTCAGAGTAAATGTACATGTGTATCCAGAAAACAACCAGAATCTTAGCACTATCACGGCACATCCATCTGTCTCCAGATATCCCCTTCTAAGGTAACCATTGTCCTAACTTCTTGGTTAATTTTACCTCTTCAAATAGTGTCTCTGAACATAACCATATATTACCCCTTGTGCCTAGTTTCTTGGCCTAATATTTTTGTGAACTACATCGATGGACTAAATTGTGTAAATTTTGTCTACTTACTGATAGTGCTATATAAATAAGTCACAATTCAACAATTCTATGATTAAAAGACATTTGATCTATTCTCAATATTAAGAAACTTAAATATAAAAAAGATTACTGAATCTGAATAACATGACCTTTTTAGATGAAAATGTATGCCCATTTCTATTGGACACATTTGTGGGAGTGAACTATAGCATCATAAAATATGTGCATTAGGATTTCATAGATGATGCCAAATGGCTGGGAAAGGTAAAAAAACAGATGAGTTTATTTTCTCATAAAGAAAATGTGACAATCTCCTGTGTATCAAACTCCATAGTAAGTGCTAGAAATAAGGCGGGAAGAAAAATATGTTGTCCTGGTGGCATGAAGCTTAGTGTCTAGAAGCAGGCACAAACATTAATCAAATAATTACTCTAATGCATAATTACAAGCCATGATTAGAGAGCTAAAGAAAATAGACATCATCAATTCTTGTTCATTATTCAGAATAAGTTTGAGAACTCCTTTCAGAAACCAGAATTCTCACTCTGAGTCCTACAGTCTTGTGTGCTCCCCCCCCCCAACACTTACCCATACTGATTTCTCAAAGAGCATCTTTCAAAATCAGGCATTGTCTGTGAGCTCATTGAAGGCAAGCGGTGCTTTTTAAAATCTTTCTTTAACTATCATCTGGTGTCTGGCACTCCACAGACTGAGTACTGAGTCCTCAATGGATTCAACAGACAAAAATCACTCTAAGCCAGCTATGCATATAAATTATTTTTTCAAATAAAATTGTACAAATGGTATTCTAAACATGTGTATCTAAAAATTAGAGTCTCTTTGTAATAGTATTTGGTGTATTAATTTTTGCATCATTATGACCAACATTCTAATAAACATTTTAAGAAAAGAGATTTTATTCATGGGTTTTGATGATTTCATTCACCATGGCAGGAGAAGCTCAGCTATGGGAACAAATGATGGAGTTTGTTCTCATCGTGGTGGGCAAGAAAACAGAAAGCAAAGCCAAAAGTAGGGTCTGATCTAGCCCATCTATGCTCATCTACTTAGACCAGCTTGGCCCTATCTCCAAAAGTATCTTCAGCATCTCCAAATAGTACCACCAGCTATGCAAAAAGTTTACAGTATGAGATTATGGAGGCATTTCAGAATCATGGCACAATATTAAGCAGTTAGTGTGGAGACGTCACAGGAAAAGAATGAGAACTTGATTCTTGTCTCTGTGTTACACTTTCTACTGTCTCTCTGTATATATATATAACACACTCCTACTGTCACTCTGGCTTCAGACTTTGCAATCTTTGGAACTGTCAGATTTTTTTTTCCTTTTTTACTCAGCCCAGGTAGTTTGTGGTAAATTATTGTAGCATAGTGAACCCAGGCAGGAAGAAATCAAGTGGAAACCATAGAAACTACATCATAGTGACAGGTTGGGCTACCCAAAGCAATCAGCTCATCATTGCTTTTAAGATTCTTTCCTAACTCTCTTTTCCCCTTTTGTAGCAGACACTGTCCATTTCCAGAGAAGCAGATATTTATTAAAAACAGTCCAACCACAAAATGCGTTCACAAAGAATAGTGTAATGGGAAGAACGATGTCTTCTCTAATTTCTTTTTTTTTTTTAATTTTTTTATTTTTTTTTATTTTTCCTACTTTATTTACATTTCAAATGTTTCCCCCTTCATTAAATGCCCCTATACCCCAGAAGCACCCAGAACTCAGCACTCAGTCATTGTGATTTTTCAGGAAGGTATATAAGTATAATGCCCATAAGAGGCATGCTATAACACTATTAAGGAATGTAAGAAAATAATGGAAGGAATGTAGGATTGGGTTTAGGGAGATATCAGCAGAGCAGATTCATGATATTCCTCTTTAGTTTCAAAACATTAAGAAGTTCATCTCAGCCTGCTGTAACAATGTGACAGCATTTTTCTTTTTTATATACAGTTTTCTTGCTCTGCAAACATCATATTCTTTCATGGGGTCAATATTTGTACTGTGTAACAGGCTTTCTATTCCTTGCAGTTGCAACTGAGGACAAAAATCAGCTCAAGGCTCACCCACCTAGTCTTTTATCCTCTAAGGTAAACAAAGTCCTTAAACAAACAGATATGAAAAGGCAAATTTTAAACCAAAACTGTGATGTATTTTTGAGGGAAAAGAAAAGGATACAGATATCGCCAAATGACAAACAGCTGAACTGGAATGATACGCAAGAAAAAGCATCCCTGAAGAGGAGATGGTGGACACGGGATCTGAAAACAAAGGACTGTGGGTTATCAGAAAGGAAAGAAGGGGAAATGAGGGTGGAGTATACTGAGGACATCCTAAGCACAGGAAAGAGATGAGTGAAGAGTCAATGTTCTGAAGCATGTGAGCAAAGATCTACTATGCCTATTAATAATGATAACATCCAATAATTACCATGAAGTCTACCTTGTTTTCTCCAAAGATGGGAGCCATTATAGTTAAGCAGGTGAGACACTGAACTGGAATCTATTAAACCTGGACTTAAGCCCTAATTCTCCTTTGCTATTTGGTGTGTGAGTCAGGGCAAGTCACAGGCTTGTGTGTCTGCCTTTTCAGACGTTTAAAGTACTATTAACCTCATGTGTCTACTGTAATCTTATAGAGTATTTCAAGTCAAATAATGGAAAGCTATCCTGGACCAGTATCAGAGATTGTTAATAACTGTATTGTATCCTTATTAGTTTTTAATTGAAAGCTTCATCACAAATTTTTAATTTAAATTTCTTTTTACCTTGTAGTAGCAAATAAGGAAGATTCCTAGAGATTCCTAAAGATCTATGGGTTCTTTTTATGATGGTGACTTTCCTGACTTTTATTTTATGTAGTGCATAAATAACCCACTGGTACAAGTCATCAGCAGTAGAACTCAGCACAGATCCATGAAAATATAACCTCTGTTGATATAGTAGTGATTACAAATGTAATGATCTGAGAAACATGATGGGATTGTGCATGAGTATTGACTTAGGTTTTGAAGGCTTTCGTAAAGTTCTTAGAAACTAAGGAAATCCATGGATTTTGGTGGAAAATAAGGTGGGCAGGTAGTTTTAGGTGGAAATCACGTATGTTTGGTTTAGGGTAAATGTAATTAGGGACCCCTGGAGAGTACAGATGTCCAGGACGATAGAATTGCTACTATATATTGGGAAGTTAAAAGCGTTTGAGTAAAAATGTTATGCATACATTTCTGATGAAATAACCACTTATGTTCTTATATTTTTTTTAATCTACTTTTGGTTAAACTGTACCTAGAGGAGAAAACAAGATAAAGAAATGAGACATATTTCAAGTTATGTTCAAAGAAAACCAAATACGCTACAGTGCTTAAACACTCTTCAAGAGCCTCCATTCTTGTTAATTTGAGTAAACCCCTCTGGTTGCCCATGAGTAATGTCAAGTTAGTGGAGCGAGCCATTGTATAGCTTATTTTTCTTTTAAATGCATACTCAAACTGACCAAATGAAGCTTGGAAGAAAACCTTGGACACAGTTGGAAACAAGTAGACTCTGTTAGTAGAAAGAAATTAGCATTGTGATTTTTTTCTCCTTTTTCTTTCATTTTCTACATTTTCCTCTCTAAACAATTCTAAATTGAAAATCATATACTATCAATGATATCTTTGATTATAAAAATCAAAGGATACACCTTTAGTATTCCTTGGAGATAGAAAGCACATAATATAATTTAGATGCCTTATTTATAAACGTAAAGAAACTATTGCCCAAGGTAACAATATCTCAAGCATGATGCCATTCACACCCTGGATCTTTTCAGTGGACAGTTGCCCTGTGCACTGAATAGTGCTTAGATACATCCATGTTACTCTTCCAGATAGATTCTACTATCAACTTCTGCCTACCCCAGTGTAAGAGTAAAATAAATAAGTAAATAAAATGCTTTCATATATTATCAAATTTCCTTGGGATCAGGGATCAGGGAACATATCTGTCTCCAAGTAAGAACCACAGCCTTGCACATTTGTTAGTAGCAGAATTACTCACAAAAGTACACAGTATGAACCAACAGTCTAGTGTTTCAGAGACATACAAAAGTTTCAATTCAATTTAACGTAGCTTGAACATCTAAAGTTATTTACTATTTGGCTTACTTAGATGTATGTTTTGTATTAATTATAATTCATAACACATACAAAAAGTGCTTTAACTATAATTGTGTTAACTAATGTTCTATGAGACTTGGACTGCGTGTATTTGAGTGTGGATTTTTTTGTCTTCAAGCAAAAAAAAAGATGTATTAGAGTGGAGATCCAAATATGAACAGCATGATCAGTGAATTAAAATTAGCTACGTTCATTTGCCAACAAGTTGATTAAATTTTAATGTGTTTATTGTGAGTGGAAAGTAACGTTATGTGAATATTAATAAAAACCACTTACAGCCCTCCTTGTTTAAGGACTTTGCAGCTGCTAGAGATAGAAAACATAATGTGTAGCTATGGAAACCTGCCATTTCCATTATTGGAATTCTCTCATAAAGAACAAAAAATGATTAAACTTATTTTCTGGTTCTCAAAACTGTGCAGAGAAATCAAATATTTTCCTTATCAAATTGTCCTTGCAATGAATGAATAAATAGGCTTAAAAATAGTAAGATACTTGGGGATGAAGGTGAAGCAGGTACACCAAGTTGGAAGTAGTATACAGTTGTGTATATACATATATTTTACATAAATTGCTTTTGGTATAAACTGTGTTTATCTAATTTTCAATATATTGTTCCAATACAGAATTTACTACTTTATACTATTTAAAAAAATGGAATTAAAACTGAATATCAGGGAGTGAGGGATGATAACAAATCAGGTCCTAATAGCAGTAAGTCAAAATAGGGATATTCATTGTGATGGGAAATATAATTCAAACTGGACCTACGAAATGGGGTCCATAATACACAATTTCCTCTCATCAGCATCTTCACAAATAACTTAATATCCCTACAGAATTCCCCACTTTTTGTTTTTAAAATCCTCATTTTAAAATAATGAATTTCTTACATGAAAACTGCACCTACATCACTCCCACCTACCCCCATCCTCCAGACTCCTCCTGTGTCACAGCCCAAACTAATAATCTTTTCTTTAACTATCAGATAGATAGATAGATAGATAGATAGATAGATAGATAGATAGACACATACATGTATAAATAGCCTGTTGAGCCTATTTTCACAACTCTTGCACAAGACTGACAAAATGATAATACAATACCAGCTGACATGCCAATGTGAACAAATGAAATTCTACATGGCTCCATACCTAGATGAAGAGCTGTAACAGGGAGAATTAGTTTCCAGATTATTTTTTAAATATTGATTTTCTTTATCTATACATCTGACAGTCTTGGGGTTGACTTTGTCCATAAGTAATGTTAATAATGACAATATATCCAAAAGTAGTAAAGATTCATAAACTAATACATATATGTTTTCCTGACGCATGTATGCGAGCATGTGTGTGTGTAAATGCATGCATGTGTACATATATATCTTTCAGCCTATTTGGAATAAGAAGATATCCCAAATGAATTACAAAGCAATTTTCAAGCTTGCTAGATCCTATCATCCTCAGGAGCAGAAAATAAACATTTTGATAAAGGTTCCTGGTGAGACTCTGGGCCTTGGGACTCCATGCATGGAGGAGGAGTAGATACACCTTCAGAGGTAACCGTGGCTGCATTTTCTTGACTTTAAACCACTAACATGTTTGTGTAGTGAGCAGTGGGAGGACACAGAGGAGACCGTACACATTCAAAGCTGTCATTTGCTTATATTTTCTAATCCACTGTACAAAAGGAAAAAGTGTGTCCTGCTGGTCCACAGCATTTGGGGCCTGAGCTTTTCCTCTCACTAACTGCTGTCTCCCATTTTGTTGTATTAAGCAAGAAAGTAAGAAATATATTCACTATTCCAGTCCCTCATGTTCACTAATAGATGTGACACTTCCTTAAAAACTATAGAGTAATACACATCCTGTAATACTTTTAAAATTAATTATTTAGCTATTTAATCTTTAGTCTTAAATTTGAAACCCTAAAATAATTTTACATTTAAATTGATTTCTCTAACTGAGAAAACCTAGTTGATTATAGTAAAGCCTGTGCATTTATAATATATATGTTGATTTGAAGTACACACACTGAGGACTGGCTAAAAGTACTAATGCTCAGAAGCACTTTTAAAGTAATAAAACAATTTGATCCATGGGTTGTGATCATTAATACATCAGGAAATTTTTTTGTCAGGGCACATACACTGTTCAGAGTTTTTTCCCTTGGCCTCTTTTAATCTTTGATTCATAACTGACTAGGGACTTGAAAAGTCATAAAGGACTCGCTGATGGAAGTAGAACCCTGCAGGCTGCTGGGGCTTAGCAAGCACATGGTGCTTTGAATGCCCTGTGCTTGAACTACCTGCCTCTGGGACCAGAAAGGTAACAAAAACCTCAGGGCATCAAGTTGTTCCCTAGTCAAAATTAATGTAATCTCCACATTGTACACTGCAAATCAGTATTATTCAAAGACTCTGCAATAATATGGGAAATGTATTTTTGTACTGACCTAGTGGAAAGGACAAATAATTTGTCCTGGATTATTGCATCAGTGGCTTCTCAGAAAGTCCTAGGGGGGAGGGGGCAGAGCAGCCTCTAATCACTGAGGTTTCTGCTCCTGCTTCTTAGTGCTCTGATAAAATCAGGACAACAAGGTGAAACAGTCCTCCATGGAAACCAGTATCTACACTGCCATTCTCACTAATATCACAAGAGAAGAAAAATCATGTCTACACTTTGTCAGTTAAAGGGACACCAGAAGATGTACTTCATGTTATCTTTATATTTTCTCTGACACTTCTAGAATGCACTTCCTCTAATCTTGCTTTAGCAGTCATGTCTAAAAATCTCCTTTGTATGGTTGAAATTTAATGTGGAAACATCTGGGATGCAGATAATGAAAATTATTTCAAAAGAGTGGAAATACCATATTCCACACGATATTACCATAGCCAAGATTCCATAGACCCTCAGATGGAACCTCCCAACACGATAGAAAAGGCCCCAACTTAAATGTGCAACAGAGAGGTTGGATCTTTTCCAGAGTTGTAGAACATGGATGGCCAGAAGCTTGTATTGTTCCTTCCAATCAGAGGAGACCACTTTCCCAGGTTGCACATGGGATTAGTCTCGTGACACATGAGAATTAGCATTTACTTTTCAATTTGGCAGAGACAGTAACTAGTGATCGTTATAAACTCTAAAGCAATCCTAGAAAGAGAATTTTCAAACACTGGAAACACACTTAAATATTAAGTTGGCAGCAGATAAAATAAGTCCATACTACTTTCCTCAGAAGGAATGAAAACATTGGCAATGCTGGGTGAGCTAATATATCAGGAGCCCTGAGTCACTGATTTCCTCGAACTCTGGAATACTTTCACTGGGCGTATAAACAATATAAATGAAATAGCAGCTGCACATATGAGCCAACAAACATCAATAATTTAATTATTTTCCTCTGTAGCAGATAAAGAGAAATAACTTTCAGAGCCAGGGGGAACATTAAAATACACTTTTCACTCCTGCCTAATCAATCTGAAGAAAATGCCTAGCCTCGGCCAGACTAACATTCCTAGAAAAGCTGTCCAAAGCTGAAGAATGTTTAACACACCTTCAAATTTCAACACACCTTCAAATTTCACGGTCTGATCATGTGTAAATGTTACTCAATAGTTTCAAAATTCTCCAGAGAGGGATGGGAAGAAATGCTTCTCTTTGGTCTGTAAAAATTGGAAATTTAATGCAAGTTAAGGACCTGCCATGGAGAACACTCTAGGCTTCTTCCACTTAACTATCTGGGTGCAGATACAAAAACAAAAAGAAAACTGCAGTGCTGGCTCTGCCCTGGGGGGCATCTAAAGAACATTGCAAAGTCCATAAATTCCAGTGGAGAGAAAAAGAAAACAGTGGAAACGAATTTGAGAAGCATAATAACATCTGCTATCTTTGGTAAAGTGACTTTCCTCTAGTCATTTTGCATAATTTGCATCCTAAGATAAAATAATGGTCCTACTTATTAGGCTGTCCTAGATGTCTTAAATCTAGAACTAGTTCTGTGTTTGATCTTACCAATCTTTTGCAAATTATTATATCAATTTTAGTCACATTAATTAGTTATGTAACAGCATAAGTAAAGAAGATGACATGAATGTGAGAGAAAATGGGGTAGGCAAGAGGTACTGGAGAGGGGAGATGGGGGGTGAAAATTATATGAATACTTTACCCACGCAGGAAGCTATCAATGGTTTAAAAATCGCTCTACATTGAGAAAAGAAAGAAAACCTCACAACTACACTAAAATTCAGTAGTCTTCAAATCCAGCATATGTTCTCAGAAAATCACACTGAGTGAAATGTATTTGTGTGTAATTTTAATTTTGAAGACTAATTTCAAAGAAATATATTTCGTGACACCAACATGTTTATGTTGTTAATTTTCTGGGGTCTAAAACCATTATTACTGATTGCATTTAATAAAAAGAAAATAACGAGTTAAAAGGCATGAGCTTCAACTACAGTGGTTGGGACATGTTAAGTAGACACTGGTGTGTCCAAACTAATTCATGAACTTATAAATAAGCAGCAGAAAATCACAATGAAGAAATAAATTGAATTGTATTTTAAATATTTATGCTTATACACATACACGGACATACTTGTCTGTGTGTGCATGGGCATGTGGGTTATTGTGTGCGTGTTTGTGCGTGTGTATGTGTGTGTGTGTGTGTGATAATAATATCAAGGAAAAAGAGCGTGAGGGTCATGGAAGAGCCACGGAAGAAGCCAGCAATGGGTAAGTGATCTAATTGCATTACAATTAAAAATATGTTTAGAAACTTAAAAGATTTTGTAGGGACTGACACTTAGCCTGATCTCTGTGTAACACATAGATAGGAAGAGCTTCTATTCCAACTTGGAAAAAGTAGTTAACTTAGAATGTTGGCAAATGCAAGGCCAGACTTGGGTCATGAGGCCTGTGACCCAGAAGAAGAGCCACCACATTAGCAATGCACATGACAATTTCTCTGTTTCTTTGATGCAAAACATGTACTGAAATACAATGATACTGTACTAAATTGTAAAACATAAACATACATTAGCAATACTATGAACAGATGTTTCATGTGTGTTTTTAGATTTAGAGTAAATGACTGTTTTCTTAAATACAGAATGGATAGAGTTACACCAAATCTGAATTATGTTAAATGGAATAAAAGACAGTTTTCTTTCAAGTTTTAGAATCCCAGCAATCAATCTGTTATCTCTCTGTATTACATATATTACAGAACACAGCACACACACACACACACACACACACACACACACACTTGAAATAAAGTACTAGGTAGAAACCTTGTTTTTCTTAATGGAAAGGATAATAAGAGAATAGAAAAAATGTACTGCCTAAGCAATAGCGATTTTAAACATAGGTTCATGATTTCCAGAGGAAGGGAACTATTTCTAGAATAGTTACTTCTGGAAGAATTCCCAGGGATTGAATCTGAACCTTTTCGTTGCAATCTATAGTCTCTTACTTTTTCAGAGCCCTCAGGACAAAAGTGTGCATTTCACATCAAAGAGAAAAAAAACATATTTTCTTATCATTGATTCCCATTCTTGGGTAGCATCTTAAAACAAATATGTATAGTATTCCATTAAAATATTTTTGAGTAAAACTATATTGGAATGATAATGGGATATACCTCAAACAGATTTGGGGTATAGCCTGTGAAGTCCTTGACTGAAGAATACCACTTGTGTAAGAAAATTTGATGGCTTATGACATTAATCCCACACTGTCCAGGGGCAACTTCACTCAGTTTTATGTTTCAAATTCCACATAGGATGCAGGCAAGAAAAGGTACTGAGCTCAACTCATCTGAAAACAACTGGCTAAGGACACATTGTCTAGCCCACTTACATCACTGATGATAGGAACTAGTTCCAGCTGCTGGCAGAGCTTCCTTCAGTCACTCACTGGACATGTTCTTCCATAGCACCACTCACAGAAGCTTACTCCTTGTTTTACAATTCCCTGGCTTGAAGAATGAACTTCTGGACATTGTTTTACTTAATGGAAGTTCCAGCCTTTCATAAGCTAACTCAACAGGTTATACTCAGATCTATGATCACCATATATCTGACTGGGAACTGCAGAATTGAAAATGCCAATTAGAAAATATTATCCTTTCCATGGTCACTGATGCTCTTCATTTAGTATGATTTATTTTTAACATAAATGACATCGAATTGAATTCGCCTCAGCAATCTAAAATTTGTTAAACAAAGCTTTTTATTTAAAATGTTTTCTACTATTAGAAATAGCAGTTCTTAAAATTTTCATATTATTAAACAATAATAAAAATTATAAAAAAATGATGATATGGTTGACTTCATAATTATGAAAAACATTTTTGTTCATTAGTTTCTTTTTCTGAGGTTGTACCGGTTCAATTCTTTATTCATGCCATGCCTCTCCAATTCCAGGAACCTTAAACACTGCATGTAAATCACCTTAGCTGACAAAAATGATAGATCACAGGCTCCAAACACAAGCAAAAAGATTGGCACCCTCCTAAGTCTACTGGAGTATCTGTCCTATGGCCTGAAGACTTGTTCCCTGCCCTTGGGATGGTCCTCCAACTCGTCCTGAATCCTGAAGTTGAACCCAGATATCAACAGACAACATCTCCACAGCCACAAGCAAGATCCACCTGCACCAAAGAAATCTTTCTTGTTATAAACATGGATCGTTTGTTTTATAGCAAAAGTTTACCCCTTTAGACGTGTTAATAAAGGAGAATAGAAGCAAAGCCATTAACTTTAGAAGCCGATCATCAAAGGTTTTCAGTTATTCACACTGAGAGAATAAGTCCTGACTTCTAAACACAATTATTTAATGTGATTATTATTGATGTGTGTGTGTATGTGTGATCATGTGTCATGTGTAGGGGTACATATTTACATATGTGAGGGAGATACACCTGTGTGTATAGCCAGAAAACAACTTCACATGTGGTTTCTCAGGCACGAGTCATGCTGGTTTGATTTGGTTCAGCATCACTTACAGGCCTGCTACTCACATAGTAGGCTGGGCTGTCTGGCCAGAAAGCTCCAGGCAGCTGCCTGTCGCTGCTTCGTTAGTATTGAGATTACAAATTCTCTTGGGTTTGTTTTTTTATTTTTTGTTTTGTTCTATTTCATTTGTTCAGACATGGGTTCTAGAGATTAAACACGGGCCTTCACGCTTGCAATGCAAGAACTTTACAAGAGAGATACATTCCCAATCCTGTTGTGCTGTGTCGTTTTTAACAAATTCATTTCTAACTTCTCAAAATTAGTGTCTCTAGAAGCATTTAATCAGATGATAGATTTGAAAACACTCAATACAGCCCTGGACGAAAATGAGTCTGGATGCATCTCTTATACTCGTAGCACAAAGTATTACCAGAATATTGGTAAATTCTCCTGAAAAGACCATGAAAACACACCGAAAATAAATGTAAGAAGACAACAGGAGGCTATCACTATAAATAACTCCACATCTAATCTGAGTTTTAAATTCCAGAAATTAAAATTTTAATGTGTAATTAGAAAGGAACCTGGCATATTAGTAGAGGTGATAAGACTTTATGGATTTTTAAGGCTCAATAATAATAATTTCTACAGAGATTGATGCTATTCCCAAACTATTAAGCTATTTAATACAAGCTCTGTAGGTTAATAATTTAGGAAAGGATGAAATGTACTTTTTTAGTAACTAAAAATAAGAAAAGGGCCCCAAATGAGTGTTAGCAAGCTTAGAAATAAGAATCAGCTTCTGCTCTGACAAGAGTTAATGCAAATTGTACAAGCTTATCCCCCCACACACACCCACACACCCACACAACTAGATTTGCTGTTTCTTGTTAGCTGTGGGCCGTCTTCATTTCTGATCCATGAATGTACTAGTTGTAGTCTGTACAAGGACTTTTTATCTGGATTATATATTCTGTTCTTGAGACAGAAGAAAGAAATGTAAGTGTGAATCCACGTGATGACTCTTAACATGTTTCACAGGAACAAGGTCTACATTCTTCAGACTTAACGGAGACCAAAGCAAGTCATGTAATCAACCCTAACATGGATGGGAAAGGGTACCAGGACCAATATCTATCAATTTCTTAGAGAGGGAACAAATAATTGGAAGTAATCATGGATGCACTATCCTACAACCATAAAATACCATGCAGGTAAAAAGACAGTACACTAAATATCTCTATACAATAGAAGCTGATAATGACAGATATTTGGTGTTAACTGAACCAAATCTAAAGACTCTCTGCCCAGAACTCTTGACAGATTTCTAGGGTGCATTTAAGGGATGTGAGTATCTAAGTGTACTTGAAGTAGTAAAGCCACATCTGGTGCTAATACAATTCAGACTAGTTTGGACAGGTCTGGCCACCAATTTTCATTAGTGATGCTTTATCATGTTATGTCACATACCAAAATAAAAAGAAAAGTGAAAGAAAAATACATTGTTTCAGCATTCCATGGAAACAATATCCATGGAAATTGGAAAAATGACGGAAGGATGAGATAAAGATCACTGAGTTGGGGACTGGGAGGGGGCAGCGACTGGGATATAAAGTGAATCAAAAATAAATGGAAAAAAAGAAAGGATGAAATGAGTAAATGTTACTTTCGTGACTTGGAAGGAGCTATTAAAAGCTATTTTTAAATCTAAAAAATACAAACAAAGAATTTATAAAGCACCTGAGCAAGCCCGTCTGGCTACGGTTCCTACAGATTGTTATTTTTTTTCTTCTGATGAGCTTGCTTAGTTATATGACCTGTCCTTTCTCTCTCACTGTCCTCACTATCCTTCCTTTTCTTTCTTTTTTCGCATTGTTTAGTGCTTTGATTGTTATGTGATATGGAAAGTTTCTTTTTCTGATCATGTGTATTCAGTATCCTTTATGTCTCTTATACCTTAATAAGCACCTCTTTCTTTAGACTTGGGGATTTTTCTTCTATGAATTTGTTGAAAGTATTTTTTCTGCTTTGATCTGTTGTTTTTCCTTTCTTTCTTGTATATTATTATCTGAAGTGGGTTTTTTTTTTCTTTTATAGATTTCCATTTTCCTTCATGTTCCTTTCTGGGTTGTTCCCTTTTTAATTTAATATTTTCTTTGTCTTGGTGGTCCATATATTACCTGGTCTTTGTGACATGGTATGTTCATTTCCACATGATCCAATCTGTCAGTGATATTTTTCTCTGAGTTCTTTGACTTCCTTTGTCTTTCATTTGGGGTTTTATGTTGACTTTCTTTAGAGGTTTTTATTTCTTTATTAAATTTCATTTTAACATCTTAATTTTTTTCATAATTTCACTCAACTGTGCTTTCATGGTCCTCATCAGGCAATTGTTTATATCTTCTCTGAGTTTTTTAATACATTTATCATTGCTGCTGTGAGATCATTGTCTTCTGCACTGGCTAAGTTGCTTTTCTTCAACATCAATATATGGAGGATACTGATTTCTAAAGGAGACCTGTTGTCCTGATTATTCATGTTGTTTCTATCTTAGGGTTGAGCCGAGTCAGCTGGAATCATGTCTTTGGTAGAGTTTGTTGGTGTTGTGTAATTGTTTAGAACACTAACCTATTGCACTTCATCTCAGCTGGCTGGTGCTCAGTCTCAGGATTGAAATTTCCTGTCAGACTACACATAAGATTCAGATGCTCAGTGGGGTTCTAGCTAGGGTAACTAACTAGCTGGTATTGGGGGTGAGGGGAAGATCTGGCAACATATAAGGTGTTATAGAAAGACACATCTGGGTTTTGAATGCTCACTACATATAATTTTAATTGAAAATAGGTTTTTCTCTCATAAAATGCATCCCAACCACAGTTTACTCTCTCTCCTCTACACATACCACTCTCTCCCCAAGATCAATTCCCCCACCAATTCTTCTCCAGAAAAGAGCAGATCTCTTTTCCAGAAGAGAAGATCTCTCTTCTCCAGAAAAGAGCAGATCTCTAAGAGACAATAGCCAGACAGGTCAAAACAAGAAAAAGCCCTCATATTAAAGTCTCAAAGGCAACCCAATATGAGGAAAATAGTCTTAAGAGCCAGCCAAAAAAAAAAAAGTCAGATACACTTGTTCCTGCTGTTAAGGGCCTACAAAAATACCAAGCTAATATCTATAACCTATATGCAGAGGAGGTGTTGTGAACCCATGCAGGACCTGTGCTTGCTGCTTCAGTCTCTGGGAGTCCATGTGAGTCCTGCTTAGTTGATTCTGTAGGCCGTGTTCTCCTGGTATCATCTATTCCCTTTGATGCCTACAACCTTTCCTTTCCCTCTTCTACAGGGTTTCCCAAGCTCCAAGGACAGGGACCCAATGGCCTCTATGATGACTGGACAAGGCACCAATATATGAGTATAGCAGAGTTCTCCTTCTAGTATTTTCTGTGGATTTGTGGATATATTTGTGTTTAAATTTGGATTTATCTTGGAATACCTTGATTTCTTCATCTATGGTAGTTGATGGAGAGTTTGAGTGGGTCTGGTAGTCTGAGCTAGCATCCTGTGGTAAGTGGCTGAGTTGATACCTTAACTCTGCCTCTCACTATGAGTGGTGAGCAGGGTGACAGAGATGCTGTGATAGAGAAGATGACAAAACACAAGAAGCAGCAAAAAAGTGACAGAGTGTTTAGACCAGGATTTTTCTGCCATCTCTTCTCTAGAAACTAAATAACAGTCTTGTATTTTACCTACTATCCAAAATAACTGTTCTTTGCTTTTCACTTATTTTATGTATATAAGATTTTTGAGCAACCCAGTCTCCCTCTCTCTTTCTCAGTGGAAACCAGGCTTTCAGCATCCAGGCAAATACTAAGGTACTGAATCACATACCCAGGTCTTTATAAATAGCTTTTAAAGCTTGGAAATTTTTTGCAAAACAAATTTAATGGTTATAGTGCAAGCACAAAAATAAACATGCAAGGTACAGTCAGAAGAATACTACTTCAGGTTTCCAAGTATGAGATGCCAGTGTGAACATGGTTGGAAGAGAGACAAGTAGGTGTGTTTACATGCGGCAGGATATACAGGATTTGGTAAAGGATTAGATGCGGTGAGTAAATTAGAGAACAATAAGAAAGGCCATGGAAGACCCAATATTTTGCCCTTAGCATTCAGTGAAAATATTATATGTAAAATAATGTAATTCAATTCAGTGAAGAAGGAATAAGATTGGTATTACTATCAAAAAATGTATTAACTTCTGGGGTACACAAAAGTTAAAAATAAGAACAGATGGGCAATTACTCATTTGGATGTAGACACACAGGACATATCCCAGAGGGTAAAGAACAGTCTAGAATGCTATGGTAGTGATTCAAAAGTGTAAATGCAGAATGCAAACCAGAATCAGTGCTAATTAATCTTCAGAGCCATGTCTTTTAGCTTAACCGTGCTTGGAAGCACAAGGGAGAGAAATGGTGCAAACACGAGAGGATTACCAGCTAACTGGAAGTGAATCAGGAGGGCCAGATCTTAAAATTCTGAAACCTAGACTCAGGACATGGTCCTAACATCGTCAAAACTTAGTGACTCGAAGAAGTTGTCCTTTGAAGAGAAGGGATATGAGGTAGAGAGATGTCAACTTAAGAATCTGTTTGTCTGAGGTTCTAAATACTTTGGTAGAAACTCTTATCAAAATGCATAATATCAGCTACTTAAAAAGTCATTCTGAATGTACTGCTGAGTATATTTAAAAACCCTTGGACTGGGTATGCAAATCTGTACTTGAGTATTTGTTCACCATGCTTGAGGACTGTCAAGAGGAGAGAGAGAGAGAGAGAGAGAGAGAGAGAGAGAGAGAGAGAGAGAGATTAAAGATTCTATAATGGTAAATAGGAGAGAAGCAGAAGCAGAGATCTGATATCTGATATTTTGGTAATAGTTAAAGACAGCCATTGTCTTTTAAACAGAAAAGGTTGAGTCCTATGATCTTTACTTCAGATATCTTCTCTGACCTCTGGAAGATGTTTACTAAAAACTGCATTTGCTCAATATCTACTCATTCCTGTCTCTGCCTTTTTCACTAGTCCTATGTTGCTGGCTATCAGACCTTGGGAGGAGTCTGAGCAAATGAACTGAGCTTCCATAGCTCCCATATTGATGAGAAACACTTATCCAGAAGCTTGTGCAAGCTAACAAATGCTTAATACCTGGTAGCCTTTTTAATTTTTATTGATTCTTTGTTAATTTCACATCATGTACCCCAATCTCACTCATCTTCCCCTCTTCATATCTACCCTCTACCCTTGCAACTTATCCCACAAAATAAAGAAAAAGAAAAAAATTAAAAAGAAAAAAATATTTGCTCTGTAAGCTGTTGTGTGTCCCAATGTGTCATGAAGTATACTCGTTTGTCCACACATCTTTACTTACAAATGTTCACTGCAATGAGTCATTGGTCTGTCTCAAGACCTCTGACTCCTGCTATACAATCAGTACTGAATCCTCATTAGGACTCCTCTTGGATATCTTGTTGTTGCTCTATGTCATGGAGATTCTTCAGCTTTTGATCTTCAAGACAGTCACCTTCATGAGCACCAGCAGTTCATAGATGTAGTAGAGGTTGGAGTGGGTCAACTCAAAACTCTAGCTCTAGGCCCGAGTGATAGCTAAGTTGGTCAGCTTGCCCACTTTCCCACAGCCACAAAGTCAGGGCAAGTTCTCAAGCACTGCCCACAACCAGCAAAGGTCAAGGCCAGCTTTCCTACTTTTATGCCCTCAGGACAGACATACCAGCATCCAAGCCTCTAGGGACAGCTCTGCTGTGCTGTCCAGACCAGGTGAAGGGCCCACTCTCCCAAATGCTGGATCAGGTGAGGGGAAGAGCCAGGAAGCTTCAAGGATTGGGGGAGGGGAGGTCATCTCTCCTTCACTATACCACTGCAGAAGTGGGACAGGACCAGCTCTCCCATGCTTGTGACAGCAGAGCCAGCTCTACTGTTCTACCCAAGTGTGATACATGGCTTGTTCTACAGAGAGCCCCAGCCAGGAAGGAGCAGAGCCAGCTCTGTACAGCCTTTGGACATTAACATGGCCCCAGGCAGCAGTCCATATTCTGGATGCCTGCAAGGCCTTTGGTAGTAATATGAGTCACAGACATCAACATAGAACCCTACTCCTGCATGGCCACAGACCCAGGCATGGCCCTTGGCAGCAGCAAGGGCTGGAACTTCACCATGGCCTCAAGTGTCACTGCAGGCTACTCACATGAGGCTGTGTGCTACAGGTGGCTACTCTGCACCTTCCCATCCATCTCCAGTCCACCTCCCTTCATAGTGCTCAAACCATTCTGCTTCATTTTCTTTATCATCTCGCCACCACATACTTGCACATCTTAATGGCTCCTGCTGCATGCAGGCCACACTGTGGTCAGACCTCTGGGCTTCTTCCACCCACCCTATCGACATGGTGGGTGAGCCTCTCCACACTAAGCTTTAGAAAGAGAACAAGCAGCATTAGGCCAGCCCACTACAAATTAGGTATCATCAAAAAGGGCTCAGTGGGTGCTTGTTTAATAAAGAGTCATGTAACAACAATTAAATATCTAGGGGTCAGCCCTGAAGTCATATACATGCAAGAAACATTATGCAGACTGAGTAGATCGCGTTTATGTATTTAGGACTATATATACACATATATTTCATATAAATAATAATTAAGGAAATAGAGGTAAACTTGAGAGAGAGCAGGGGAGCTAAATGGGAGAGGTTAAAGGGAAAAAAAGAAAAAGTGTAAAATCTAATTATATTTGAATTTCAATTTAAAAATAAAAATAAAAATTGAAAAGTGAAACCAAGTATCCCAGGTCTAAACAGCTCAGTTAAACAGCTGTTTCCATCTAAAATCTTCAAACGTCACAACTCTGAACCCTGTACATGCCCTGTCTACTGTATAGGTTGTGACTTTTTGGAAACTAAAGTTAAATAGTAAAATAACTAATAAAACATTTGATGCATGCTGAAGCTGGAATACAAACATAAATTCTCTGTACGTGCAAGTGCTTTTAACCCTGAAGCTTCTCTCCTGCCCCTTAAGACTTCATTGATCCCAAACTTGATTTGTTTATATGTCAAAGTGAACAGTAACCATCAAACAGCCCCAATTGTGCTTACTTTCTTGGAAAATAGCAGTAAGTATGACACTGAATCTAAATATCACATTCAACATACATGAGTTCTGGTCAACATAACTTCAAATCCCCTTGAGTCAAAATGCCACATCTATACCTCCAATAGGAATATCAAGTTCTATCACAAGTCTTCACATTTTTACAGACATCCTATTCATCTAGAAGGACCAGAGGATGATTGTATCAATTTGATCACCAGCCTAATTGGGGCACAAGAAGGTGGCAGTAATGTGTGAAAGGGAGAGTAATAATTTTTCTTACAGAACAAACATCAAGACAGAAAGTGTGAGACGACTGTTTCATGCTGTTATTTTGCTAGGTGGAGCTATTTAAAGCAGAAATTCAGTGTGGCTAAAACAGAAAAGAAAAGTCAAGTTGGCACCTGGTAAAAAGTTTCCAAAGTACAATGCTAAGTACATCAGGAGATGGTTCGTTTTGTGGGGTTTGTTTGTTTGTTTGTTTGTTTGTTTCTTAAGGACATAAAGTACACCAGGCTTGGGAAATCTTTTGTATGAAGCTTAATACTAAAAATCGACTCTCCATATTTCTTCACAAACACACAAAGTCATTCAATGAGAAACTTCCCAAAATTCCATGAAGAATATTCTATAAAAGAAAAAGAGTCTTGGTCATTCCCTTCAGTGTTTGACATAAATGCATAGTGCTATCACTATTCTGCTGTGTCTCTTCAGGTAACTGTCACAAACACTGTAAACAACAAGTAGGTGATCTTCACAGTGTGTGCTGTGGGAAAGAGTTTGCAGTAAAGCAAAGTTAAAAAGAATTACCTGGATGTCCACAAGCTGTAAGCCTTGCCACTTTAAGGACTCATTTATTCCAATTCAGTGAGTGTGTTATTTTCCTCTTCCGGGTTTTGCATATTTTGGCAAGAGTCATTTTTTTTCCTTCCAATGTTTAAGTGGTAGCCAGTTTTAAAGCTGGTGCACTTCTGCCTTATTGTTCCATCCACTAATGTAAAATAATCTGTTGACCAAATGTCTCTTCGTAGCTGCCAAAGACATATACAGGTCCTTGAAATGAGCCTAGTAGAGCTAAATTTCAGAAACCAAATAATTAAATACAATTCATCCCAAGTCATAGTAGTAGGCTCAAAGGAAAAATATAAGAACTTAAACATTGTCATTCTAAAAATAGGGTCTTTGAAAATCCTACCAAATTAAGAAGAAAGAGTTAAAATGAATCCTTATACAATTACTAAAACCCCTATGAAAGGAGAGAAAGTCAGATTCAGACTGAAGATCTATGAATAAACAAACACTAGGGATAACTTGCAACTTTAGCCAAAGAACTGGGAGAGACACAGCGAATGGTGTTTCCTTGTATTAACTTGGAGTGACATAACAAAATACTATAAAGTCAGAGGCATAATGAACAAAAGTACAGAAAATGTATGTTCTTAAAATTCGGGAGCCCCAAAATTCCAAGATCACAAGGTAACAGTAGGTTCAGTTTCTGCTAGGACTCTTCCTGGCTTGGAGATGCCCATCTTCATTATGTATCCTATCGTGATACCTTCTTGGAAGAAAGGAGGGAGAAAGTAAGGAGAGAGAAGAGAGAAGGAAATAGAGAGAGGGAGAGACAGACACAGGGAGTTTTCTCTTTTAAGAAAGCCACCTGTCCTATGGAATTATGCCGCCACTTTCAGTACTTCATTTAAGCTTAATGACATCCTTAAGGCCCTCTGTCTAAATACAGTCACACTGAAGAATGAGTCTTTGATACCAGAATTGTGGAGAATAGACCTGAGTCCATAGGGAAAAAATAACTCTTATACTTGTTATGTCTATTATTCAAAGTTGAGACAATAAATCTGAGCTTGGATATGACAGTGAGCTTTCAGTACTTACAACAGCCCTAAGAACTACAAGACAGGATAGTACTAAAACCCTTCAGTAGAAATACTGCTGGCTTCAACTGAAGAGGATGGAGCCTAGACAAAAAGAAGAAAGGCTATTGGACTTCTGAGGTTCAATTTATATTTAAGAGAACAACAAAGATGCTCAGCAGAAGATACTTTCTATTTTTAAAGAAAAAGGGTGATTCATAAGAGGGCTAGGTCAAGGTTAGTGGGCTCTGTTGGCGTGATGTTTCGTGCACTGTATAAACATTATCCTTGTATTATGTAAATGCTGATTTCTGTACTGGCAAAGAGTTGAGTACAGGCCAAATTTTGATAGTTATTTTTTTAATTTAAATTATTTTATTTATTTATATTGCAGTAGTTGTCCCCTCAGTCTTCTCTCCCACATTTGCTCAACCTATTCCTCCTCCCCCTTGTCTCCAAGGCCTCACTAGGCCTCCCCCTTTCCAGTGGCTTCACTTGAGGATTAAGCGCATCTTCTCCCACTGAAGCCAGACTAGGCAGACCTCTGTTACATATGTGCCAGGGACCTCAGACCAGCACGTGTATGCTCCTGGTTGGTGGCTCAGTCTCTGGTAGCTCCCTGGGGTTTGAGTTAGTTGAGACTGCTGGTCTTCCTACAGGGTCATTCTCCCTTTCAGCTTCTTCAATTCTTCCCCTAACTCAACCATAGGGGTCCCTGACTAAAGTCCAATGGTTGAGTATAAGTATTTGTTTCTGTCTCAGTTAGCTGCTGGTAAGGCCTCTCAGAGAACAGCCATGCCAGGCTCCCATCTGTAAGCACAACTTAGCATAGTAGTGTCAGGCTTTGTCACCCCACCATGAGGTGAAAATTCTAAGTTGGGCTGGTCATTGGACCACCTTTCATTCCATCTCTTCTCCATTTTTGTCCCTGCAATTCTTTTAGACAGGAACAATTCTGGGTCAGAAATTTTGATTGTGGGTTGGCAACCCCATCCCTCCACTTGAGGCCCTGTCGGTCTGCTGGAGTGGATCTTTGAGTTCCCTCTTCCCATTATTGGGCATTTTGGCTAAGGTCACCCCCCCATGAGTCCTAAGAGTACCTCACCTCTCCGGTCTCTGGTACTCTCTAGAGGGTATGAAGCATCCCTGTCTCAGTGTTATAAACATCTCCATAACCTTCTGATTGATTTTTAAAAGAGTTGATCAGCCAATTAGCTTGACAGAAGAGAATAGGGTGGGACTTCTGATTCAAGTCAGAGGGTCACAGAGTGACCAGAGAGAGAGACAGGGGTGGGAAGGAGAAGGAGAAGAAGGAGGAGAAAGAGGAGGGGGAAGAGGAGGAAGAGGAGGAGGAGGAAGAGGAAAGGGAGGGGGAGGAGGAGGAGGAGGAGGAGGAGGAGGAGGAGGAGGAGGAGGAGGAAGACAATTAGGTAGGAAGAGAAGAGGTGGCAATGAGACAGATGGTCCAGGAGGGTTGTGATGAACAGTTCACCACAGGATTTGCCATGAGAACACACATGGAGCAAAGCAAGCCAGGAAAGACTCAAACCTCAAGTAACATGGTACCTAGTGTTGGGATGTAGATAGTTTAGAGGGTTAGAAAGCTCACAACCTGCCCAGTTTAGGTCTGCAGTTTGTTAGTAAGAATACAGGTCTCTCTATTAATTATTTGGGAGCTAGAACCAGCTAAAGAAAGTGTAGAAACACCCTGCTGTTATTTGGAACCAAAGGGGGCATAGTAAGCCCCTGAAAATTCTACTACAGGGTTCCTGCTGTACTCACAAGCATAACAGAGACAGAGTAGGGGAAAGGTCAGGGCACAGACAGGAACTGCAACTAACCATAGGGCTAGTATTTAACAGAATCTCTCAGTGCCTCCAGAAATCAATCCTGAAAACTGTATTTGAACTTCTAAACTCCAATGACTGTTAAACAAATTCCCATTATTTCAAGCCACCCATTTTGTACAACTTTATTGTGACAGCTCTCAATAATAAATTCTTTGCCCTTCAGCTCAGCAAAAAAATAGGAATCAGACTCCTAGAATATTAAGATTAAAAAGTATGATATCAAATCTTTTCATTATGACAATCTCACAGGCCTATCCCAGGCATCTATTATAATTCAATTTGCATAGTTACATTAGGACACCATGGCCCTAATTGGCAAATATCCTCATCGTCTTTAGAATGAATACTTGAGGGGAAACCAGAATTTCTGACAAAATCTCTTCATATCCAGGGAATGATATTGTGAGGATAATTTAACATACTTGGTTGAATACACTATCAGGCAAAGAATGCTCTCTTGACATGTCTCCTTTGAAGTAAATGTGTTAATATATCAAATATCAGAGCACTCAATCGTATTTGGTATACACTTTAGCTTGTCCAACCTATATGCTCTTTTCTTCAAATGACCATCTCCACTAGCAGCATAGGTCATAAGACTGAGCCCTGATACCTGTTTGCTATCACAGCTTGTTAGCATTGACACACTGGATGGTTTGGACCTCTAGCCTGTGAATTGAAACAGATAGATATTCAGTCTCTCTTTCTCTTTTTCTCTATCTTTCTCTCTCTCCCTCCATCCTTTCTTCTCCCCCTCCCTCCCTTATATTCTCCCTCCCTCCCTCTATATATTTTTAAACTAAGACATATTAGCTAAGAAACATTTTGATGTCTTCAGATGTGGTTTTTCTCATAACTTTAAAGGTTTGTCTATGCATAATAAATACACATTCTTTTCCATAGGCAATGAAACTCTCTTCAAAGTACACCCCCATATACTAAGACACAATAAAATATTCCATAAATATATGACAACTGAAATAACATTCTGCATTCTATATGACTTCAATGAAATAAAGCTGGAAGTCAACAACAATAAAGACTACAGAAAATATACAACCTCATGAAAACTAAACAGCACTGATAAGCAGGCCAAGAATGAGGTCATGAAGAAAAAATTATAAATTCTTACAATTGAATAAAAATGAACACATGTTCTACCAAACTCTATGGGACACGTGAAAGCAGTCTTTTTTTTTTTTTTTTTGACATCTCTAGTTCTTCATAGTCAACCATTCTTCCACAAGGGACAGGAGTTTACATTTATTCTAACCAGTTTCCTACTCCCTTAGTAGATGTTGTACTTCCTTAACATGATTCAATGATGTTGGAATGATTTCTAAAAGGAATTATTACTTAAATGAAACACCACTGTCAATGGTCTTCTGGTGGTTACAATGAGACCTTTACTATGCTGGCCAATATGAGAAGTACCACAGAACCAGATAAGGAGGTTGCCAGGACAGCAACTGCCAGAGAAACAGGTACGACTTAGCTGCTAAACCCTGTACATTAGTCAGGGTTCTCTAGAATCACAGAACTTATAAAATGTGTGTGTGTGTGTGTGTGTGTGTGTGTGTGTGTAAAGAAAATGTATAAATGGAATGACTTACAAGCTGCAGTCCAACTAATCCAACAATGGGTAGATATGAATGGAAGTCCAAGAATCTAGTAGTTGCTCAGTCCCACAAGGCTAGGTGTCTCAGCTGGTCTTCTGTAGAAGTTGGTATCCTGAAGAAGTAGGTTCTAATGCCAGTGAAGAGATATATGTGCTAGCGAGGCAAGGGCATCAGGTGTAGAGCAAAGCCTTCCTTCCTTCCATGCTCTTATATAGCCCCATATTAAAGGTGTGTCCTCCTGCCTCAAGGTCCAGATCAAAAGTGCATTTTCTTTCCACCTCAAAGGGCCAGACTAGACATAAATTCACACACTTCAATCCAAGAAGTCAATTCCTCACGGATGTGCCTTCCATTTCTAGATTGTAGTTCGTTCCAGATATAGTCAGGATGAGAGCCGAATAGCCATAACACCCTGTGAGATCAAGTTCAGACAGGAAGGCAATGAGTACCAGTGCATTACTGTCACCTGGACATTTAAAGCTCATCAGGGTAAGACACCTTAGGAAAAATGAGGACATTTTCTTCCTGTGTTAAGAGTGTTCCCTTGTGATCCCTTCATTTGGGGAAGATAACACACTTTGGGGGTGAGAAAACATTGACTAAGATGCTCAAACAGCCAAACAAGACATCCAAGCCCCTACATGTCTGTTGGACTGAAGTGGTGAAGGGTTTCTTTTCTCTTTAAGTAAAAATTTAATAATAACCCATTAATCCATATGCATTGAGATTACTTTCACTGTAACATTCCAGGTTATTCTAATATTGAATCTAGTATGCATCAAGGTCATATGTTGAATGAGGTCACCAAAGACTGTAAGCTAGAACATAAGATTTGGGATATGCTGTAATATTAGAACTTGAAAAGTTGAATGGAAATTAGAAATTCAAGACTTATAAATTTATAATTCTGAAGCAAAGACAAAATGGAAAATACCATGCGTTATCATGAGCCTTAGTTATTTGCCTGTTGCTGTGATAAAACACCCAAGAAAAGCAACCTATTGCAGAAGGAATTTCCACTCAGGGTTCCAAAGTATTGTTCATCATAGCAGGGTATCCGGGTGGTGGAAGCCTGAAGCAGCTGATCATGCAGCATCCTCACTCAGAGGAAGCAAAAAACAGTAAATTCTGGTGCTCATCTGGCTTCCTCTTTTATGCAGACCAAGACCCTACCTCCCCCACAGGAATGCTGCCACCTACTTTAAGGATGGAGGTTTCCACTATAAATAGACTAATCAAGATAATATCATAGTCAAGGGCAGAGCTAAGCCCATCTAAATAATTCCTCACAGGCATGCCTAAAGATGTATATCCCAGGTATTTCCAGGTACTGATATGTTGACAATATTAATCACCACATAAACAGTTTCAGTTTTTAACAAATCTACCAAGTTCCTGTGTCTAACCCTAAAATACATTCAAAGCATACATTTATGTTTGAAATTTGAGCCCTGGACTGGGGTCAGTTCCATGGGGCATGAAACCTGTCAGCCCTGTTTTGTTTTCATCAGGAGGGCAAGGTTTACTTTCTGCTTTGCTTTTCCTTTAAAAGGGAAAAATAAAAAAGAAAGAAAAAGAAATCCTCCACAAGAGTCTTTTCAAGTTTTCCATGTAAGAGGTCTGCTGGAAACATCGTGAAGTCTGTTTTACAAGAGACATATTGTCAAGAGAAGGGAGGAAACACAAAGAAGTGGATCTGTTTCAACAATGCCAGCTATAGACTAACCTTAAAATATCAAATGGTTTTATAAATGTTTAATCTGGAGCCCTTTCAATCCAAAAACTCTTAAGGAAGCAAATGACCTTCAGATCAAATTTAGATCGCTTGCCACGTGCAATCAGCAGGATCATGTGACATGTCCATGCTCTATCTTATGACAAAGACATTCATTTTTTTCACTTCCTTCATCAGAATAATGAGAAGGAACTAAAAGAGATGTTGACATATTGTCAACTTGAATCAAAAACTGCCATTCAGATAATCAAACTAAACAGTCCAGTTAAGCAAAGTTGTTTCAGGATTACTTAAAAGAAACTTGTATGATCCACATTATGCATTCAGTTCATAAAATTAAAGAAGAAATGAAACTGTAGAAACTTTGAAATGTTAGAAATAAAATAGAAATTGCAGATAGTAAAATAAAACCTTATCTGGCCTTTTGCATTGTTTCTCAGTGCAACATGTTAATATTTTCTCCCAATTAAATTTAATTCACAGCATAAATTCAGCTGAAGTTGAATAAGAGGAGGCTGAAAAATCTCACTTTCTTAAATAGTAGAAAAGAAAAATAACAATGAAATACAAATGGAGCAGAACAATCTATAATTTGTAATGCATGATAATGTTTAAAATTTAACCAATGTCTGAAGAGCTATATACTGGAAGGTTAGCACCTAAATTTTTGCCAAAATGCATTACTAAACTTCTAATACTTCAAGAAAAAATAAATAGAATTTCCATTTTCCCCTTACTGGGTGGCCAAAACTCTGGATAATCATTTGGTTATGTGAAATGAGAGGATATCTGAACAAATAATTGTCCTTTGCATTTAATTTGGATTTCAATGATCTTTGCATGTGTATTCATCAGCCACAAGCAAACTTCATGCTCCATCATGTGCTCATTCATATTTCACCATCTATTTTAGGAAGTCAGTTTTTACATGTAGCCTCATTTTTGTTAAATCTATTGAAAAGTAATGGCAAGTCTCTTTATGCATGCAGTCTCTGTTGTGTTCTGTGACGTGCATAGAATAAAGTTCATTCTGCTTTCACAGTGAGTAAATACAAAATGAGGCTTTCTGTTATTTTCTAATAGAGAATTTTAATCTTGCAGTCTTTTATCAGATAAATTATACTAGTGTCATTTCTTCGGAGTTAGAAGCTAAGAGGCAAGTGCAGAAGGCTGAGCTGTCAAGAGGTCTACTGCAATGGGATTTCCGCTGTGGATGAAGCATGCATTTACCTGCTCCCCTCCCTCCTACCTCTTGAGGTCTCAGGATCATAATTCTTTTTTATTTCCTTTAGCCTATTACAGAGTAAGTCATATTCCAATAACATGCACCCAGGATATTTTGACTGATGGAGTCAGTATCCATCAAAGACATACTTGTTTAAATTTAAGCAGCTTTAATTCATAAAATATATTTAGATCCCACCCTTGAAAATAATTTCTACTGACATATACTTGAACACTCAAGACATTAGTATCATTATTAGTTCCCACTATTCTGAGAAAGAATTTTGATTCTAAAAATTAAGAAAAGCTTTATTCAATTCAGGGTCTCTAATTTATGTTCATTTGCCTGGTATTTTCTCAAAGTCAATTCTAAACAACATGTATGAACATCAGAAGTAGGATATAAACTACAAAGTACACGGGTGTAGACACCCACTTATGCATGCAGGTATACATCTACACACATGTGCAGGAGCACAGGATCAATCTTATTTTGTGTGTTGGTCATTCCTCTTATTAAGGAAAGAACAAATAAATTTGAAATCATTGGCTTCTACTATTTGAAAGTTGTTTCTCTCATAAAATTGCTAATAACTAAGAAAAGATTATAGATTGCATATCTGAATATGGTGGTGATAAATTCAGGATTCTTTTCTGGATATTTTCTGTTCCTATTTGCTTTATTTCTATAACTCTTTCTTTCAAATATGTGATGAAGTTCTGACTTGGCTATGTGCCATAGGAGGCGATCAATCCAACACCAAACAAGACACAAAAGTCTCCAACTATCATAGAAGTTAGCTACAGCCTAGACGGGGCATTGATAATAAAACACAAACTGAATCATTTGAGAAATTACTGGTACTATGAAGAAGATAACATGCAAGATTGTGCTGGGGAGTGGAAAAGTGAGAATGCCTAATGTAGATGGGATCAAAAATGTTCTCAGATCAAAGAATCCTGAGCTGAGATTGAGTTCCATTACAGAAGTGGGCACTAGTGAATCCATAATGCTCTAGACACAGAGAACAGGAAGACCTATCTGGATTTTTGTACATTCAAGGAACTCATGATGATGATCAGAACACTAAGCAAAGATAGATAGATTTGGTAGAGTCTTAAGATTAGAATGAGTTCAATTTTTATTCCAATTTATCCTAGGTTAATGTTAAATGTCAACTTGACACAGCTTAGAGTCATCTGAGAAGGAAAGCCTTACATGAGAAACTAACAGATCTGATTGATCTGGAGGCATGTCTGTGAAGTATTAGCTTGATTGTTATTAATATATAAAGGTCCAGCCCTCTGTGGGTAGCACCATTCCCTGGGCAGATTATTATTTGGGGCTGTGTAAGGAAGCTACCTAAGCAGAAGCCAGTAAGCAAGCCAAAAAGAAGTGTAACTCCATGGTTTCTGCTCTTCAAGCGGCTGCTCAAATACCTACTTTGATTTCCCTCAATGATAGATTGGACCTGGATGTGTAACTCAAATAAATCCTTCCTTCCTCTGTTTCTCTTGGCATTGATATTTGTCACAGCAATGAAGAGGAAACTAGAATATAAGTATAATGTGAAGTCAGTAAGAATTTAACCAAGGGAATAATGTGATGTGCTTTATGCTTTAAATTATATTACAAAGCTTCTGTAAGGCAAAGGACACAGTAAATAGGACAAAACGGCAACCTACAGATTGGGAAAAGATCTTTACCAATCCTATGTCTGATAGAAGGCTAATATCCAAGGTATACAAAGAACTCAAGAATCTAGACTCTAGAAATCCAAATAACCCTATCAAAAAATGGGCAACAGAGCTAAACAGAGAATTCTCAACTGAGGAAACTCAAATGGCTGAGAAGCACCTAAAGAAATGCTCAACATCCTTAGTCATCAGGGAAATGCAAGTCAAAACAACCCTGAGATTCCACCTCACACTAGTCAGAATCGCTAAGATCAAAAACTCAGGTGACAGTCAATGTTGGCGAGGATGTGGAGAAAGAGGAACACTCTTCCATTTCTGGTGGGAATGCAAGTTGATACAACCTCTCTGGAAATCAGTTTGGCAGACCCTCAGAAAAATGAACATAATACTACCTGAGGACCCAGCTATTCCACTCCTGGGCATATACCCAGAATATGCTCCAACATGTAATAAAGACACATGTTCCACCATGTTCATTGCAGCCATATTTATAATAGCCAGAAACTGGAAATAACCCAGCTGTCCCTCAACAAAGGAATGGATACAGAAAATGTGGTACATTTACATATTGGAATATTACTCAGCTATTAAAAACAATGACTTCATGAAATTCCCAAGCAAATGGATGGAACTTGAAAATATCATCCTGAGTGAGGTAACGCAGTCACAAAAGAATGAACAGGATATGTACTCACTGATAAGTGGTTATTAGCCCAAAAGTTTGAAATACCAAAGAGTCACTTCGCAGCAACCATTGGACTGAATGTGAGGTCCCAGATGGAGGACTTGGAGAAGGGACTGAAGGAGCTGAGGGAGTTTGCATCCCCAGGGAGGCAGCAACAGTGGCAACTGGCTTGACCCCCTGATACTCCTGGAGACTGATCCACCAACCAAAGAATACACATGTTGGGACCCATGGTGCTGGCCACATATGTGGCAGAGGAGGGTCTTGTTAGCCATCAGGGGGAGGAGAGGCCCTTGTGCCTGAGGGTGTTAGATCCCCCAGTATAGGAGAATGCCAAGGAGGGAAGACAAGAATGGATGGGTCGGTGATTGGGGGAATACCCCCATAGTGGCAGGGGGAGGGAATGGGGAGGTTCCAAAGGGGAGATATGGAAAGGGGGAAACATTTGAAGTGTAAATAAAGTATGAAATAAAATTAAAAAAAAAATAAATTTTCCTTCTAGCTTTTGAGATGTTGCAATAGTTCTCATGGGAAGATATATGCTACAGAGTGTTGAGAGTCCAAGGGCACCAGACATCCTCTAGATTAACTATGTGAATTACCTTATTTAATATTTATATGTCATAGATCAAATTAGTTGTGTGAGTCCCCACATTCAGTGTCTCTATGCAACAAACAGAACTCACTGCAGTCTACTTTTCAGACAGAAAGAGATGCTTTAAGTAAGTCTTGCAGACATTCAAGCAGTGTCATTTCATGAAATGAAGTATAAATAATGCAAGGAAATGGACCTATTGGCTAGTGTATAACTGGACCTGCTTAAGTCAGGCTATAGCAGACATCTATAAAATACTCAGAAATCCTAATGAGTGGAGAGCAGGACGATAACCAACCCTGGCTCGGAGCAGTCAGCGATCACACTGACAAATAATAGCAAGTCTATTTGCCCTGAATTTAAATGTGAAACATAATAGGCTGTTGCCTTGCAAAATGCTTTGTCATGCACAATATTTCTGACATTTTCTTGGTTAGAACATACAGTGATTGATATCTCTAATGAGTATTGTTTAAATGGAACGTTTTTATGGACCTTAGTTCTGTAAACGATCTTTCTAATGGTCATGAATTCTTGACAAGCTGAAAGAGCAAAGGAAGAATAAATCTCCAAGGTGAAATAAGTCTCTTGAGGTAAGGTCTGGGAGGAAAAAAAATAACAGGAACAAAACATCAGGCACTTTTATAGCTGCCTCACATCTCTCCTATAGACACCAAGCAGGGAAGGGTAGCAGCCTGCTTAACAGTGAAAACACCAAACCTAATGTGTATTAGAAGTTGGCTCATTATTAAAAAACAAACTAGCAAGTATTAACACTGTTGTTATAGTCACAGCTATGCCTATGTGCAGACCTTAACTGTTTTCTATTACACCAAAGAGGTCATAGCCATCAGTAAAGAAATTTCGGGATGTGTTCGGAGGGAATGATGCAGATGAAATGCTGAGGAAGCTTGTACAAATGTGGCCATGTATTCTTCATACTGAACTTCCATTTCTGTCATAATTTAACCTACCAAGATCTCAAATTCTAGTCTAGAGGATATAATACATGGAAAGTCTGCCATTTTAGCTATATTATCACCTCCACACAGATATAAAGGCAGCTTTGGGAACTGCAACCCCCCACTTCTTTATTTCCTCACCAAGAACATGCCCCTTCACAAAGTGTCTTTGTCTTCCAACTCTTCTGTGGACATTGCCTACCATGGCAGTAAGTGTACTCTAGCAAACTCATTGATATTTAACTTTGTCAAACCTTAGGCAACAGTGATGGCTGGTGTTATAGACTTGATAGAATCTAGAACCACATGGTAAATGTGCCTCTAGGCATTCCTGTGGAAATTTTTCATGATTTAATTAATTGAGGTAGAAAGATGTCCCACACTGTATACACTCTACCCTTGTTGGGATCCTCAACACTATAAGTAGAAAAAGGGAGTCAAGCAGTAACATAAATTCATCCCTCTCAGTTTCCTAATTGTGCATATGATGTGATCTGCTACCATGTTTGACTTCCCTGCCTATGACTGTTGAACTGTACTTTGAACTCAGAGTTAAATCTTTTCTCTCTTAAAAACAAACAACCAAAATATTCTATGAAGGAAGCAGCATGTATATGATCTCTATGCTCTGAAGTCAACTTCTCTATAGCCAGCAACACTTTCATAATTCTTTTGTTTTTGTGATATATTTATTTATTTATTTAATTTATATCCTGACTCCAGTTTCCCCTCCCCAGTCCTTCCTCCCTAATTCCCCTTCCCCATCTGTTTCTCGTTTCTCTTCAGAAAAGGGAAGGCCTCCTATGGATATCAAGCAACCTTGGCATATCAACTGCAGTTAAGACTAGGTTTATCTTCCCCTATTGAGGCCAGAGGAAAGGGTCTTTAAGACAGGCAAGAGAATCAGAGATAGCCCCTGCTTCAATTGTTAAGAGCTCCACAAGAATACCAAGGTACACAACTGTTACATGTGCACAGAGGGCCTAGGTTACTCTCATCCAGGCTCCCTGGTTGGCAGTTCACTCTCTCTGAGCCCCTATAGGCCAAGGTTAGTTGATACGACAGGTTTTTGTGTGGTATCCTTGACACCTCTGGCTCCTATAGTCCTTTCTCCCCCTCTTTCACAGGATTCTCCAAGAGGGCTGATATGCAAACTATATAAAGAACTCAAAAAACTAGACATCAACAAACCTAATAACCCAATTTAAAAACAGGGTACAGATCTAAACAGAGGTTCTCAACATAAGAATCTCTAACAACAGGAAAGCACTTAAGGAAATGTTCAACAGCCTTAGTGATCAGGGAAATGCAAAATAAAATGAATGACCCCGAGATTCTATCTTACACCTGTCAAAATGGATAAGATAAAAAACCGAAGTGACAGTACATGCTGATGAGGATGTGGAATAAGGGGCATGCTCTTCGATTTCTGGTAGGAGTGTAAACTTGTACAGCCACTTGGAAATCAATACGCCTGTTTCTCAGAAAACTGGAAATAGTTCTACCTCAAGTCCCAGCTATACAACTCCTGGGCATATACCCAAAGGATGATCCACCATTCTAGGACACTTGTTCAACAATGTTCATAGCAGCTTTATTTGTAATAGATGGAAACTGGAAACAACACAGATGCCCCTCAACAAAAGAATCGATAAAGAACATGTGGCACATTTCTACAATGGAGTATTACTCAACTATTAAAAGCAATGACATCATGAAATTTGCAGAAACATGGATAGAACTACAAAAGATCATCCTGAGAGATATAACTCAGATCCAGAAAGACAAACATGGTATGCACTCACTTATAAGTGGATATTAGCTGTAAAGTAAAGGACAACCATGCTACAATCCACAGACCTAATTAAACTAGATAACAAGGAAAACTCAATGGGGGACCATTGAATCTAACTGAGAAGGGGAAGTAGAATAGATATTGTGGTCAGTAGAGGGAGGGGACTGGGCTCTGAAGTAGAAGTTTCTGAATTTGCCATGTTATGTAGACTCCTGTGGAGTTTTGTTGAGACAAGACCCATAGGGGGACACAGATATTTGGAGAGAGTATAAATAGGACTCAATGGACAGTGACAGTGTGCTTGCATAGCTAGAATGTCAATGCTTTGTTGATCTGGAGTCTTCATCTTCATTGATCTTCCCTTCTATGAGAGAAGCACAGCAGTGAATTTCTTCTGGTGTCCAGGCTGCTCCTTGGCTCTCCTGCTGACTCATGCCAATTTGGTGGAGGCCTGACAGTTTTTGCTGGATCACGCCACTGCTGCTGATTTGTGTTTGGTATCCCAACACTACTGAACTGGACTGCTGGTATCCTGACAAATGAAGATTAGAATCACCCCAAGGAACAACTTTTAAACAAGTCCACATCTCCTCGTCGAATTTACCATATTTTCTCCCCTACCTTTGGACAGTGGACAAAGCAAAGTGGAATGGAGGTCAAAGCATTTGAGAACCCTTATTAAAAATATGTTTTAAAAAATCTAAGCCTATGGGGCAGGGGTAGGGATGGAAACAGGAAGAATCAGCTGCAGGGGAGACAGAGGGAGAGAGTACTAGGTGAAACAACTGGATTGGAAGGAGTACAAATCTGTGAGGAGATAGAAACCTAGGGCAATAGAAACTCCCAGATATCTATGAGGGTGACCCTAGCTAAGACTCCTAGCAATAGGGGATATAGAGCCTGAATTAGCCATCTCCTGTAATCAGGCAAGACTTCCAATGACTTGGGACACCAACCCACCCACAAAATCTTTGACCTACAATTTGTCCTGCCTACATAATGTGCAGAGGTAATGTGGAACAGAAATTGAAGGAATGCCCAACTAGTCCATCTTGAGACCCATGCCATGAGAGGTAGCCCACCCCTAACACTGTTAATGATATTCTGTTAGACATGCAGATAAGAGCCCAGCATAACCATTATCAAAGAGGCTTCACCCAGCATCTGATAGATACAGATGCAGAGACCCACAGCCAATCATTGGGTGGAGCTTGTTTCCATGATTTTTAACACCATAGCAGCTTTTGTTCTTAAGTGAATTCATATTAGAGTAGACATGGCACATAACAAGTGGATACATTTAAAAATAGATATTTTGGGGTCTGTCTTGAGTCCTGAAATTGATCTTCAGAAGAGCTTCTCCACCAAACCTAAGGAATGCCTGGTTCTTACACCTTGCTCCTCTCTGTTTCAGCTCATCTTCCAAAGTATGCTTTGACCTTTCTTGTTTCCTTACTGCTAGATTTCTGACCTACAATTCTCTTACTTTTGATCTTTTTCCAAACTATTTTTACAACATCTCTTGTTCAAAGCCAGCTCAGTAATGTCTTCTTCTAATAATAATTTTACTAGCTTTAAGTATAAGGTACTGTTTCATGTTACTGAGGAGCCTGCAATCACTCTAATACTTCAGGAAATGTCAAAGTCACCAGTAAAGTATGAATACAATATAAAACATCTAAAATTAAAAAACAAATAGAAGATATTTCAAAAATTACAATGACTGAAGTGTGAACCACTAGTCTTGGCCTCATTCTTTTTCAAATTCCTTAAGTTTTCTAATTAAAATATCCACTTACTAATATAGATATTCAATTTTATTCAAATGACAAATGCTTATTAAGCATCTACTCTGTGTCTGAACAACATGTTAGATTCAAATGAAGTAAACAAAAAAAGATAAGGTTTAGACCTTCATTCAATTACAATCAAGGTCATTTAATGATTCTTATTATTTAGCATACATAATTGATGGGGTTATTAACATGTATATTTAGCAGCCTGACACGTTACCCAATTTGCCATCTCTTCCACACCTGTGCATTTTATTAGTATCATTTCCCAAGTAAAGTAAATTTACTTAGAATCTGAAAGCACATAATGCCATTGATCAAACACATAGCCAGTATCACTTGCTATAATACTCAAAAAAAATTTTAAAGCATATACATGATTTTATGTCTTCATATTAACAACTAATTTTATTGGTCTTCATACCAAAAAGACAGAATACACTGCATAGGGGAGTTCCTTGTCAATAAACACATTGTTTTACAAATACTGCATTATATTTTATTTCACTCTATGCTGTCTATTTTAAATAAAATATATAACAGTCAATTTTTCATTTAAATGTTACAGCTTATGGTCTTAACAAGCAGAAATGAAATATAGTTTATACTAATGGAGTTTCTGAACAGCACAAAATTAAACATTATCATTTTATCAACCATAACCCAAAGTTGGAAAATTAAAGTGAGATTCATAGCATGTGTCTACTCAGAGTCCGTAGTTTATATTAACCATGACTTCCATAATTGCTGACACATTATAGATGCTTAAAAATATTTAATAGGGGAATAAATGGTGATATGAATCCCTGGATGAGAAAGTAGTTTTGTGATGTGGGAACACTGAACCATGGGTTGCTGACCTGGTTTCCAGGTCCTCAATAATCTTTGTTTACATTCATCAACTTGAGTGTCTTCTCAGAAAAACAGGGCCTCAGACTATCCAGACTTAGTACTTGAATAACAATGCAAAGCCAGTTATGCAGGTAATGAGTCTACTGTGACACATACTAGCCTTCTCTGAACAATAAACACAGATAAGTATCGATTCCATGTATGTCTTCCAGTAGGAAGATGATAGTGGTGGTAGTGCACAAACTAAACTCACAGTATACAGACATAGAGCATGCCCTATATAATGAAGCACCAAGCTTAGTATTTGCTAGGCACAATGATAATATAGACAGAGAGGATCGTAAAGCCATCACTTTATACACTCAAAAATATGTGAACTCTGTTTATCCAACATGATCATGCCTTCTATATGCCTGGGATTTAGCATCTTCAATTCACTTGTGAAGCAAATGAAATGTGGAGGTTTTGTGAGCTGTTTCAAGTATGCACAGTCAGATAGTTGGAAAGCCTCCACTAGAAGTAGACCTATGGAATTGGCAATTTTTCTCAGTTTACTTGTGAGCAATCTTCACAAGAAACCTCTGGCCAAAAACACTGATATTCTTTTTTTTTTATTGCTTTATTTATTTGTTTATTTTATTGGATATTTTATTTATTTATATTTCAAATATTGCGAAAAGTAGAAAATACTAATATTCTTTAATGCTCATTTGATATTTCTTGATTAATTTCTTAAATCCCTGCTTTTCTTCTCAAGATTTTCCAAATTAAACATTTGGAGAAGAAAATTGGTAAGAATTGGATAAACATGGGGTCTGGATCTGTTACAAGCCAAGCTCTGCAGTCAGAACATAATGGTGGCATTAGGGCACATGAATTTATCAAGCACAGTGACAGAGTCATGAGTGTTACTCTTGATTGTTGACTTGGTGGTATCTAGGATTACCTTCAGAGACACACGTCTAGGATATCCTGTGAGAATATTCTCTCATAACATAACTGAGGAGGAGAGCCCTTCCCTAAGAGCAGGTGGCATCTTTAGTGGGGTGACTCTATATAAGGAGAACTGAGGCAAGACCAATATCTCCCGAATGCCTTCACTACTTCGGGTACCTGTAACTACTGCTGCTGGCTGCAGGCTCCATCTCTTCAGAAGCCCACCTTACTGAGGTATCTGCCTTCGTGGAAGACGGCCACTGATAAACTACTAAAACTATTGTGAAAGTCCATCATAAGGTCTGTTTTATATCAATATTGCAGAAAGGTACTTGAGAAAATAGTTTAATAACAGAATAACTTTCATGTCTTTATCTGCAAAAGGAAATATGCTGTTGCTCACTTTAGAAATGGCATAGTCTGTGAGCAAAGCCCAACTGACACAGGGGCTCTAAAATATTCCTAAAAATGATTGACCCCATGTGGTAAAACAAATTAATCTGGGAATGAAAACATCTGACTAAATGTTATCAATTGCTTTTTGTCATTATTGCTATTGTTACTCAGTGTTGCTTTCCCACCTTCACAAAAGTAGATCTTGGATCAACTCAGCATGTCTTCTTGAGCTAAGTCATTCATTCATTTTCCTCCAGCATTTACAGAGTTGACAAATCACTTGTTAAATGACATTGGCAGCCGTGTTCTCTGAAAGGTCATGTAGAGCCTTTAAATAGCACCCCATATACTATTAGTACAAGCTTCTCCTTACCACCTTAAATGACACATGGAACAAGAACCAGGATACTAGGAAAATGGCTTCTTCATTAATTATATGTCCCTTATTAATTTAAACTTTTTAATTCAAAATTCTTTTTTAACAATTATGTGTCTTTTTAAAAAGATTTATTTATTTTTTATTTATATGAGTACACTGTAGCTGTCTTCAGACACACCAGAAGAGGGCTTCCGATCCCATTACAGATGGTTGTGAGCCACCATGTGGCTGCTGGGAATTGAACTCAGGTCCTCTGGAAGAGCAGTCAGTGCTTTTAACCACTGAGCCATCTCTCCAGCCCAGAATTCTTATAGTTTAAATTGTTATTTTAAGAGGTGCATGTACCTTATTATCTGCCATATTAGATGATGAAAATGTTATTCAAAAACTATCTGGTATAAAAACTTAACCAAAAAAACACTGTATTAGTTAGATTAAGATGATGAAAATGTTATTCAAAAACTATCTGGTATAAAAACTTAATCAAAAAAACACTGTATTAGTTAGATTAAGACACATTCAAATAAAGTCTGAAATGCTTTTTTTTAAAAAAAAAAAAAAATTACAGCACTGAAACCTAGTTGCCTCCTTGCCTCAATAGTTCAACTTATTTTTCTACATGATGAAGAAACTAAAAACTAAGTTATATGGATTAAAAGAAGCTATAAATTGGAGCCAGCCCTCTGCCACGTTTGGTGATCTGAGTTCAATCCCTTGAGTCCAACATGATGGAAGAGAAGAAACAAATCCCATTCACTTCCCTTTGATCACCACAAGCACACCATAGGATGAATGTGCACACACACAAATATACAACCATATACATGCACATACACACAAACACATACACAAATGCAGACACACAAGCACACACATACATACACACATACACACATACACACACAAATATACACAAACACATACATACATACACTAACACATACACACAAACACATACATACACTAACACACACACAAATACATACACATACACACACATACACACACAAACACATACATACATATACAAAAACACATACAAACACATACACATTAATAAAATAAGATTTAAAATATTTTAAGAAACACATAAAATTTACAAAATAAGAGAATCAACAAGAATAAATATTTCCATCTGTTCTAGCTCTAAGTAAAATAACACATTGGGAAAGGACGAGAAATTTCTTTTCATGCAACTTAACTTGAGTACCTTTAACTCCTGAAACATGCAGCAGGATCACCTAGGGGATATTTTCAAGATTCTTTCCTCATTGGGACTTCTTCATCTGGTCTTGGGGGGGGGGTTTACTCATTAATCCTTTCTTTTTGAGAATTCATATATGAATATATGAATGCTGTACTGACCTCAATATCTCTCTCTCTCTCTCTCTCTCTCTCTCTCTCTCTCTCTCTCTCTTCCCTAATTCCATATATATATGCACATACACATATACATAATTTATATGTATATAAGTTTATACACACAGCTTGCTGACATATCACTTAGTATGGTTCATACTGTTGAGGGATGACCTCTTAGAATGGGCAAACATATCAGGGGCTCATCTCTATAGAGGACTGAGTCTCCCTACCTCAGCCACCATCAATTGCCTATAGCCTTCCAGGGTGAAGCCCTGTGAGATTTCTCCAGTTCATGTTGGCATGCCAATTTGTTCTGTCATTTTTAGGTCTTGTTTAGGCAACAGTATCATTGGCATTTCCTAGTATAGCTTCCTTGTCATAGAAAAGGTTCCAATGGGTAAGTTTGGACTATCTGATTAATAGAACCTTGTCAAATGGGTGACATAATAAATGGCTGAGTCAGATATGGAATTGGAGAAAGCAAGAAACCAGCTTTGGCCTGATGCTCAGTGCAAAACGCAGAGTTTAAAAGTCAGGGAGAATGGCACAGGACCATCTCCCTCTCTGGTCTTCCCTCTCATCTCCATCACTCTCTTCTTACAACAGTAGGATGGAGCAATCTCACTTTCTCCAGGGCTGTCCCTTACTTCCGGATCTACCTATGGTGGCTTGAGATCCCATGTACTTCCACTCCTGAGAAGAAAGACTGTCCAAACCCAATCCCACAGATGCTCAATTTCTTATTCTTGGGGAGGGTGTCATAGAGGGAAAAAATAATTCAAGCTTGTCCATATGTCTGTCTTTCTTCTTTACACCTCTTCCTGTCTTCAAAGCCTGTTCCCTCTGGATTTCCCTGTCATCTCTCATCTTAACTCATCCTCAGGCTTTGGAGTTCTGCTTGTAATCAATCCATCTTAGATGCCATCCCTCCTCTTAGATGCTCTGTTCTTGCCTCACCAACAAGCTCTCCATGTAATAGTCTCCGTTTCGACACTCTGTGGTGCCCCAGGCAGCCTCAGAACAATCTCTCCTCAATGCCTTTTCCCTTCTTGTAACTTGAAGAACAGCAAATATTCATTCAGTTCCTGCTTCCTAGGGCCATTTTCATATGGTCACTTTTAGTGTCCTCAAGACATGTCCTTAAAATCATACACTCACATGCTTGTTTATGCTCCTCAGTCTGACTGGTCCCCTCTCCTGTATATCTGCCTCTCAGACCACTTTGCTATTTTTATGGTTTTGATTATCTTCCTTTTTTGTTCTGGTTTTGTTTTGTTTCTTAAATTTGCTTATTTGAAAATTTGGGGGGCAAAATTACTTTTCCATTCTATTTCTCTTATTCTTTACATTTTTAATAAAGAACTTACTTTGTACTTCACTTTTAGCATTACTGAGTGATGTCTGTATTCACAGAATAGAGGGAAGTCTTTTATATTTTGTTTTCTTTATTTTTCTTTCATGCAGTCAATATATTCCAACCACAACCTCACAACCTCCCCTCCCTTTCCTCCTCCCGGGCACACGCGCACACACACACACACACACACACACACACGCGCACACACACACACACACACACACACACGCACACTTCTCCTCTTCTCCAGATCCACTGTTCCTCTGTTTCCCTTCAGAAAAGAGCAGGTCTCCCAGTGATACCAACCAAACTCAGAATAAAAAGATAACAAGACTAAGCATATGCCCTATGCAACACACCATGAGAAGGAGCACTTCCTAGATAGCCAGGATCAGGGAGCTGGATGGCTCAGACAGCTGGGATAGAACAAAACAGGACTGCAAAAAAAAAGTTAATGAAATTATTCATAATGATACTCTGCCATACTCATAGGATTGGTGTCTAGCACAGTCATTACTAGAGAGACTTCACCTAGCACCTGATGAAAGCAGATGCTAAGACATACAGCTAAACATTGGGTGGAGCTTGAGGATCCCCAGAATAGGGGAGGAGGGGTTTATGAACCACCGGAGCCAAGGATACCAGGAGAACACTACCCACAATATCATCTAGCCAGGGCACACATGGGGATCCCAAAGACTGAAGGGACAACCGTGAAGCTTGCATGGCTCTGCACCAGGTCCTCTGCATACATGCTGTGGTTGTTTAGCTTGGGGTTTTGTTGTGTTTCTCACAACAGGGATGTCTCTGACTATAAGAGTCTGGATTTTTTAAATGTCCTGCAAAGACTTATGGATGAAAAAACTTGGTCACTCAGTTGATGGGACAATCTGGAAGTGGTGGAACATTGAGGTGAGGCCTATTAGAAAGAACTTGGGTTATCAGGAGTATACTCTTAAAAGGGATGACTCCCACTCCCTATCCCTCTCCTCCTCCCCTCCCTCTCCCTCTCTTTCCTTCTGGTTACCTTCTTTTCAACATGCTTCCTCTAAAAAGCTATTTATCACATGCCCAAAGCAGCAAGGCCAGGTGACTATGGAATGAAATGTCAGAAATCATGAGTGTTAAGAAACTTGCTTTTGTCTTAGGTAAATTTTGTCACAGTGACAGAACATAATGATACAGTTATGCTGACTAACAGCTGCTTGGCAGCAGCATCTCTGAAGCTATCTTCAGTGATTCAGGGATGTACGTAAATGAGAATACGTCTACTTGCTGATTCGCTTACTGTTCACTGATCACCTGCCCTTAAACCTCTATTCTGAAGCTGTCATTTTTCTAAGATGACTTTAAAATATGAATTCCAGCTGCTCCTCCCTCCCAAATATAATTTCTCTTTCACTGAATCTTTCACCCACTATCACACAGCAACTATTTTTAACTCTTTGGAGGCTCCACTCTTCCACTTTCTCCCAATTTACCTTCTTCCTTTTTGTTCCCATGTTCTCTCTCTCTCTCTCTCTCTCTCTCTCTCTCTCTCTCTCTCTCCCTCTCTCATCTCTCTCCTCTCCTTTCCTTCTTTTCCCTTATCTCCCTCCTCTCCTTCTTCCTTCCCCTCCTCCTCTTCCACTTCTCCACTTCCTTTTCTTCCTCCTCCTCTTCCTCCTCCTCCTCCTCTTCCTCTTCCTCCTCCTCCTCCTCCTCCTCCTCTTCCTCCTCTTCCTCCTCTTCCCTTTTTCCTTCCCTCTCCACTCCTTAGCTCCTTTCTTTTATATATCTCTTTACAACAATTTTCTGGCTTTGGTGAATGAGTAGTCATTCTTAATTTCAATTCCCCTATTCCCAGTCACCCATCAATACATAATAGTCCTGCTTCCTAGAGACAACTCAGTTAAAAGTTCCCTGGCAAAAGTCACCAATAACCTTTTCACTGCTGAATGTACTGAAGGTTTTTCTTGTCTTTTTTTCACTATTTTCAATGGGTATGCTTCTGTAATGCCATAATTTTACATTTCAAGCTACTATTCTAAATAAACCTGCTTTCTCTTTTGCCCAGTTCTTACTTTTACCATCTATTCTCCTTTAACAAAACAATTAGTGCTAGTGCTCTCTTTACACACTTTCTGAACTCTCTCTTAATCAACATTCTTCCTGCCCAATAACAAACTCCCCAAAGTATGCATTCAATTATTCTTGTCCCTGAATAATGCTTGTACATCACTAACTAGTAATCAAACATATCATGTCCAAATGTTGACATCATCTCATTACCAAATATTTCCCTTTCCCACCATCTACATACAGCTCAGCAGAGAAACTTAGGGATCATCAAACAAGACTCCATTTCCTCTGCTTTTGCCCTACATTAGCAATCAATCCATGTTAGCAACCAAATCCCCTTAGCATCCCCAGACTCTGACTCTATTCTGCTTGGAAATACCAGCATCATTTTCTCTGAGATATGCTAATTGTCCTCAGAATCTATCAAAAACAATTTCTTATTATAATTGCTTCCCAGATCAATCATACTTTCTGTACAGACAGGATTCACCATGCAGCTGATTTCTATGCTCAAGCTTTGTCATTACCTTCCCTTAGAGCATCACCTCTTCACAATGCTCCCTGGCCTTTCAATCCTGATTAAGAGCCTCACTTGGAGTCCATGAATTGCCAGCTTCACTTTGTCTTGTTGCCATCTAAAAAGTGAGTTCTCTGACAGTAGATTCTATACTCTCATCATATTTTTTTAGTTCATTATATCTAATATAGTAACTGACAGGGAGTGGGCAATTTAAAATGTCTAGTGAATCAGTGTTCAGTGAGCAAGCAAAAACAAAGTGGCATTTTTCTCACATAACAAAAATAATTGTTCAGAAATAAAAAGAAACTTTAATAGGAAAAACAGAAGACCCCTGATAAGAAGAGGATGGGCACAGTAGTAGGGGGAAGTGGATCTTCTTGTGCAGGGTCTTACAGTTCAGATTGCCATGGCACCAAGTTCAAAGGTCTTACAGTCAGCATCGTTTCACCTTTGTTCCTGAATCCTACATGGCTGACTGCAGCACTGGGGTCTCTTTAAATTCAGGAGCTACTGGCAGAATAAGTTCAGAGAAGCATTTAGAAAGATCTTATTTTCTCCTCTTCAATGCTGAGGCTTGTTTGCATTATGCTTAAAAGACAAAATCATTGTGCAGCAGCACTCTTCATAAATATGCCCTGTTGAGACTTGCTGAGCACAGCAAAACATAAAACTCCTTTTTCACAGGGTTCCTCTGGAGAAGCAAGAAAGTAAATTTGAAAAGAAAGATTTGTAATAGCTGCAGAAATCTTTGGCTTAGAAACAAAGCATCAGATAGTATGCATAAAATTAAATCTAGTCTGATAGTCTATGGTCAAAGAGATGCCAGGGCCACTCATTCTGAGAGCTCTTTGGTGATCAAATAGGATCCCTATGAAGTTGGAGCCAAGTGGACTTGATCTCAAGTCTTTGCCTGGGGCAAACTCTCTGAACCCCAGGTTTCACATTTGACCAACCTGATTCACAAGATTAATTTATACGTTTAGGTATTTATTTCAACAACCTATCTGAATGTTTCATTAATCAGTGATATAGTTGTATACAAAGGAAAGCCCAAGTCCTTCCAAAGCTCATGATCTAATAAAAAAATATAAGCAAAAATTAAGTAAGTAGATGAATTTTACCCATAAGGGGTAATTAATGACTACAAGCAAAGCAAACCAGGTTGACAGGTCATGTGTATTGAGGGTGGTAGTAGGTAGTCTGTGAGATGAGACTGGAATGAGGATACCGGGCAAGCAATCATCATCTGCAAGAAGAACTTTTATTGGAAGAGCTTAAGGGAAATGATTCCCGCAAATTAAGTAGTTTGGGGGAAAAGTAAGAAGCTAGTAGAGTCAGAGTCAAATGAAAAAAAAAAAAAAAGAACAATGTGACACACTTCTTCCAACAAGAACTCCCCAATAGGGTAGTACCTCTTAATCCTGTTCAAGTAGTGCCATTCCCTTATGACTAAACATTCAAAGTTATGAGCCTATGGGGCTCATTCTTACTCAAGCTACCACAGACAGGAAGCCATTGATGACAAATAATTTAGGTAGGGAAGTCATGAAGGATAAAGAGACCTAGACTGATGAGGAGGGAACATCTTCCTCACCCTTAGTCATCACATCCTAGCAAGGCCAATGTATTTCACCCTTTCCTCATCCTTGTCACTGACCTGCTTGTGTAAAGGTAAGTCATTGTAGTGGCTGCTCATCATAGCTCCCTAAGCTCCATTTCTTCTAATACATTTAATAAGTTACTATAAGATCATCCAAAGTAGACTTATAATCAGACAATGCCTCCTCAAAAGTTATTTATATGTTCTGCAAAGCTCAGAAAATATTGCTTATTAAGTAAAAAGTCTGTTGAATAGTCCAGTAGCCTGAGTTCACAGTGGAATATGAAAATTCTGAAAATCATATCTCCACATGTACATCATGGGACATTCTCATATTCTCTCTCTCTCTCTCTCTCTCTCTCTCTCGCTCACTCGCTCGCTCGCTCTCTCCCCTAGCCTCCCACACACACACACCACTAAAGAGAAATAGTCATACTTCTAATCCTGATATTCTGGGCTCTGCAGATTGATATCTGAGTCCATCTCCAGCTCTTCATAGTTCTGTCTATTCTCCCTATCCCACACTTTATCCTTCTGAAAAATAGCTCATGGTCTCCTGAGGAGTTCTCAGCACTTTTCTGCTATATTCAATGTCCTATGTCCAGGTTTCTTCCACCATATCTATCTTTAACACTCTACCTCTGTTTTAAAGTCAACTTAGAATACCTAACAAAGGCTGGATCCTGAAAACAGATGTGACACTCATGCATGTACATAATGAGTGACTGTCCACATGTCACTTAAAAATAGGGTTTGTTCTGATAAATGTATTGCTAGGTGATTCCATAACTGTGAAAACATCATACTTACAAAAACTAAGTCAGTTAAGGCATAATTAAGCAATGTAGTTGATAGCATAACCATTGTAAAAGTACTTTGGTATTGACCAGAACAATGATTTTTGTGATTATATTTTATATTAGATTATAACTAGCTGTGTCACTCTAACCTGTATCATTTCCATCTGGATACAAGTGTCTTTGCTACCTAATACCCGTTTTATGAACAAAAGTAGGACATTAAATATGTAATTGCCAAATGAAGAAATCATGGGTACCTGTACTCTAAATGAGATATTTTCTTAGTTTTTTACAAAGAATAATAAACAGTAAACAGCTGCTACATAACCCTCCTATCATTTCAGATTTCTCCTCCTTCAAAACTACATATGCCATAAAAGTATTTCAGTCTCATTCATTGTTCTCATGTCCATCGGTAAGTGGTTGAACAAAGGGCATGAGTCTACAGTATCCTTGCATCTAGTCTATGAAGTGGAAATTTCTGGTTTCTTTGGAGACTCAGTTGGGTCATGTGATGCTCTTATGAGAAGATGTTTTGCTAAGAACAGACATGTGGTGTTTTTCTGGAAGCTGCCTAGAAATAGGACAAGTAATGTTTTGCTAGATTGGATGCTTAAGAGATGTATGGATGTTTGGAAAGGGTATAACTATAACCCAACATACACTGTTATCAGAGTGGCATTGGTTCACCTTGCTACTCTTTGCTGGTCTTCATTGGGCGTTGCTGACTCTGGTCTTTGCTGATGATGCTGTGTCATTACTTTATCTTGCCTTCTTCGTGGACCATCATTTGTTGTGATTTCATAGAGAGAAATTCACAAAGAAGTTCTTGTGATATTCCAGTGCCTTGATGCTTCTGTGGACTTGGGCTGATTGGCAGAGCTTTGTGGTTTCTTCTGGATAAAATTGCCAGTGGTGATTTGTTAATGGTGTTTGCAGAGTGGATTGAGCTACCACTGCTGATTCTTGTAAACTGAACTGCTGACATCTTAACATCACAAAGACTGGAATCACCTCCCAAAGAGCCATTTTTTAAACAGGTCCACATCTTCTTTTGCCCTATTAACATTTCTTTTCCACTACCTCTGGTGGGTCTTGGGCTAAAAGCTAGGTTAAAGCATTTAAAACCCTTATTAAGGTAGTCTTTTTTTAATTTTTAAGCCTACAAATCTAGAGTCATGTTTAAAGTGGAGAGGGGGTCCTGAGATTTCTCTTGGGGAGACATAAAGAAATGTCTACTAACCTCATATAGATAAGGAACCTATAATCCAAAGAAAGGATTTGTCTGTCAAAGACTAGCTTAGTGATTTTGGAAGGTTTTCATACAGAAACATGGATGATCTCAAAGCCAGTTTCACCACTGACAGGTCCCTTGACAGTGTGAGTGCAGCTACATCACTAAAGAGTCCCACCTAAACCATGGAGAGCTCATAAAAAGTTGTTCCACTGAAAATTCACATGGCTGAGATATTAAACAGCTACACCACTGAAAAGTTCAACCTCAGTCAACTTTCTAACTCTTGCATATCCTTGGGAGGGGAAGGACTTTGTGGAAATCTTATGAATACCCATGGAACTTGTGAGCTTCATAATATCCATAAATCTCTTGATCCCTGTGAGCATAGTGATCATCCCAGATCAAACGTATGACTCCTTGCCTGTGGAACATAAAATCTGTACTAATAAAAATGGCACTGTGAGATAGAAATAACATCAGGGTAGAATCAAGAGTTATCCAATGATAAAGAGGCAGAGAATGGAAGGAAAGAAAGGAGAAGCATAGATGGCAGTTTAGAAAATTGGATGAGCTTTTTGAGAAAACATCCAGTGTGTTCCATTTGTGAATCTAGACTTACAGAATGCATCTGTCCAAGACTTCTAGAACTACAAAATGTCAAAGGGAATTCAAAGAAAAAACTCATAACTGCTGTCCAGTTTGTAACATGGACACACAGTACTCTAATACCTTAGTAGCTTGGCCCTAAAACTCTAACTTTGAATACTTCTTGGTCTTCTGATTAATGAGCATTTGATCTTGAAATGCACACAAATGTTTTCCCTCTACAACTCAGCATACTCAAAACGTTGTATTCACAGTGGCTGGTAAAACAGAAGGTGGTTGTGCTCTTGTTATTGTTCATTGACATTGGATAAGAACTAAAAGTTGAGTGTAATGGAATATTCATTTAAAATTTCATGTGCATTCTACTGATGTAAGTGGGTTGGCATTAATTACAGTGAGAAAAGAATATCTGATGTGTCAGGAACAAAAATCAGTCATGTGGAACAGCACATGGCCTCAGGTTTTAGATACAAATTCTGAATGTTTATTCAGAAAACCTGGTGTTCATAAAATCAACACCATGAAAACTTTCTGACCTGCAGAGGAAACTGTTGATGCTTTACATTTACTGTACAACATATTGGAAACAAAGGCAGTATATGCTTACCTCCCTGAGGCTTCATCATTCTCCAATGTTTTATGGGAAAATGTGTTTTAATTTCTCCGTGGCACAATCAAAACAGTATAACTAAGCATGTTCAGTCCTATTTCTTTGTATTGCAGATTATCTGAATTGATCATCTTTCCATGTACAGTGGATATCAGAAAGGAAAGGAATGTTTTCATGTAGTATAAAGCTTCTTTCAGCAAACATCCCCTAGTGATATATTTTAAATCAATAACCAATGCAACCCATATAGAAAATTTGTTTCTGTCTAATGACCCAAATGTTCAGTGTTCTAGAATTATTAGTAACATAGACAGAGTTCCAGCTCATACTTCATACATATATGTTCATATATACACAAACTCAATGGGTGCATGAGCACACACACACACACACACACACACAGCCTTATTAAACATTCACAGTTACTTCACTGACTAATAGACTCTGAAATGCAGTAAGCACAGGTGGAAACATGACAAATTATAAATTGTGAAATAAGAATATGGAAAGACATAGAGAATACTATAGCATAAACATAATTATGGAGAAAAAAGACTGGAGCCAAATGAGAAAGGAAGTTATTTTGCATTGAAAAAGCTTGGGTGACTAAGGAAGCCTGAAAGAGTAAGCAGGCTAAAGTGTGAGTTCTCTGAAGCACACATACATAAAGCAGGCATTCAATGCCATACTAAAAAAGTCTTTCCAATTACATGATAGAAAATGTGTTTCAATAATAAGCAGAGAACCCAGGATAGAAAATTAAATGGATGGAAAGTAATTGCTAATACCAAAATAGAACTATGCATTTCAAAAGAGGACTAACAGATGATGCCACAATTTTAATTAAGATATTATGAATTGTACTGAGTAGTTTTCTTTTGTTGCCTTTTATCATTGTGTCTTCATTATTTTTCATTTTCCTAATTATTTATTCAGCACAAAGCACTTTACTAGTGAGTAAGACAGAAATAAAATGTTTTCTATGTAACTTATCTAAAATGCACTGCCTTAAAAGAGCTCAAAAGTGGAACTCAGAAGACATGAGCCTGCTTATTAATCTGTTGCTATGCAACTAAGTTAATGAAGGAAATCATTTGATATCTAAAATAATATCACTTATTTACCAGCTATCAAGAACTCTATATCACAACATCCTTGGGTACATTGCTCATGTTATCCCATTTAATAATCCCATCAATTAAGTACAACAGCAATGATCCACTGTTGTATAACAGAAAAAATATGTCCAAATTATTTCTAAACAAATCAAATAACTGCCCAAGATGGTAGTTAACAAAGATTGGGAGTAAAGGGGAGTCTCAGGTTCATCTGTGCACCTTCAAATCTTTTTACCTATTCACTGAAAACTTCAATTTAATGTATACCACAGTTAAACTTCTACTTAGAATGTGAGTTCCCATAAAATCAGGATTCTATTCTCTCTCCCCCCTCTCTCTCTCTCTATATATATATAGATAGATATAGATATATATGTGTGTGTGTCTGTCTGTCTGTTTCTATGTGTGTCTGTGCTCATTTATTTCTCTCTGTGAGTATGTGTATGTGTCTTTGTCTATGTATGTATATGTATATTTGTCTGTATATGTGTCTGTGTATATGTATGTGTGTGTGTGTGTGTGTATGGGTTTTTGTGTCTGTATCTGTGTCTATGTCTATGTATGTATATTTGTGTGATTATATATATATATATATATATATATATATATATATAATCTGTGTGTGTATGTGTGTATGCATATATATGTGTCTGTGTGTGTCTGTGTATGAGTACATTTTTGGTACTTATAATACTTAGCACATAGCAGGAACTCAGGGAATACTTACTGAATAAGAGAAGCTAGAAAGGATGTAGAGCTCACATCTTCACAAGACCTCAATACAACTCTCAGTGTCACCACCTCAACTTATAGTTCTTTAGTATTTGAACTTAACTTAAGACTTAATTTGAGCTTTTTATTCCACTTTATAGTATCAAATATGTGTTTTAAACTTAAATGATTTTTTATAATTTCAGTGGTTTGAGTAGTAACCAATCTTCAACCCTTAATGAAACTTCTTTTCCATTATCAAATACTTGGGTGAACTTAATTTGTATGGAAGAGTTAGCATGCATCCTGGCAAAGGACACTTGTTTAAATGGCCTCTGGATTCCCACCAGCTTTAAGATGATCTGTCTTCAGGATAGAAGGGTCTGTCAGACACAATAAAACTAGTAAAACATAGGATGAAATCTCTTTGTTCCAGACATGGTGATTTTATGCCTTCTGTCTGAAACTGCATTAGGGTTTCTGGCAGCTGAAATCAATTGGCTCATTTTAAGTTTAAAAGCCTTAGATCTGTTTTATAAGGATTATTGTAAAATAGACATTCCCATATTACACTGGAATATTTTTATTTTTAACATGATACAGAATTTTTATTTCATTCTTAATAAAATCGATCAGTCTCAGCTCATCATTCCAAAGTTTTATTCAACCCAGTTATGCCATCTAGTAGAGTGGCCATTTCTTCCTGAAGGTAAGTTTTCTTTTCTTTCTTTCTTTTTTTTTTAAATTATTTTTGATACTTTATTTACATTTCAAATGTTTTCCCCTTTTCAGGTCTCCCCTTTGGAAAGCCCCTATCCCACCCCCATCCCCTTTCCTCTATGAGGGTATTCCCCCACCCACCTACCCACTCCTGTCTTCCCTCCCTGGCATTCTCCTATACTGGGGCATCTAACACTCTCAGATCCAAGGGTCTCTCCTTCCACTGATGGCCAAACAAGGCCATCCTCTGCCACATATGTGGCCAGCACCATGGGTCCCTCCATATCCATTCTTTGGTTGGTGGTCCAGTCTCTGGGAGCACTGGGGGGAGGAGGGGCTGACCAGTTGACACTGTTGCTACCTCCCCATGGGGCTGCAAACAACCTCAGCTCCTTCAGTCCATTCTCCTAAACTGTGCCTTTAATATCTTCATATATGACATACATTAGCAAAAAAGTTACAAAACTCTAGATACCATCATCTGGTATAATACATGATCCTCGTGTCTAGAAGAGAAGATTTAACTCAGAAAAGCAACCTATTGAAATCTACATGTAAATGCAAGATATAGATTTTTATTAGCCACATCTTTATTTGTGTGTGTGTGTGTGTGAGTGTGTGTGTGTGTGTGTGTGTGTGTGTGTGTGTAGATCCACATGTTCCTTTGGACATATGTATTATCCTTGGGGAAACTGTTTATCTCTTTTAAGATGTGGTCCCCCATTGGCCTGGAGCTTACTCTTTCATCTAGACTGACTGGCCATCAGTCACCAAGAATCTTTTTCTCTCCTCCTCTTCAACAATGGGATTGCAAGCATATGCTACCATGCCTGCCACTTTTACATAGATTCTGGAAATCAAACCCAGGTCCTCATGCAAGAACTCTATCCACTGAGGTATCTCTCCAGCCTGAAACATGTTTTTCAATAGAAAATGTATTATCTTTAAAAGGCTATACCTACTGAGTCCGGAAAACAAACAATTATCTATCAATGTGTTAGTTGCTATTTACTAATTACCTGCCTGTATCTCCCTCTATCTTGTACATAAGATAAGGGAAATAACATTGATTACTGGAGTTATTAAAATCAAAGTCACTTATAAATCACTTTAGTAGTTCTATTTTTAATTAGGTTAATAAGGCATTACTTAGAAAGCTTGTTCTGCTCTATTATGGTTTTCTAATATGTCAAAAAATTTTCTAGAAAGTAATGTTTATTTCATTAGTATAAAGATTTTATTCTTCTCATCTCTGAAAATTAGGAGCAAGTTTATCTTCCCATAGAGAGTATCCCTTCCTCCAAATTTCCACTCTTGCATCCCCAGTGCTTTCTGCAGGTTCTTATTCAATTATTGCAAATCTTCCAAAGGACATTCTCTGCCAATGTAGCCTGCTACCCTGAACAGACCATGATTTTGCCTGGGGAATCCTAAGGAGGGAGTAAATCTTATGGTTAAGATTGAGTCATTTATCAGGCATGTTCATGGTCTCTCAGATAGACCCAGATAGAAAGAAATAATTCCAACATCAAAATTATTAAATCATCAATGGAACTTATCCTGCTCTCCTCCCTCCTAGCCTCATCCACTATTTACGTTTTGCGATTTCCCCAGAAGTTTCCCCAAATATGCTTATCCTATAACATACAAAACATTTCCTTACATCTGAGAAATAAAAGGAAGATCAACAGTAAGACATTTCTCCAGTCCCCTGGCACTGCTCCTTCCATGCAATTTTCCTGTGATCAATGACAGGGGCTAGTAATGACAGTAACATCATTGTAACTTCAATTATACATAGGGGTAATTCACTGTGCTTGCATTCATAAAACCATTGAAAATCTAAGATAATGAATGCCTTATAGCACCCTGACTTTCTTGTCCCTCAAAGGGGTCATGATTCTTGTAGCTTTCGTGGGTGTTCTTCAAGCTACAGGCAATCAGAGGCTGCTGAGAGAGAAAGAATAAGTTTGCTCTAAGAAAGAGACCCCTGGTTAGTTATCCAATTCCAAGTGATCATCCTTAGACACATTTTCATATAAGTGATGCTAAATGGACTCAGTAGGTTGTATATAAATATATATGTGTGTATATAAATATTTGTATGTGCCTCGATATGTATTTGCATGCATTCAAAGGAGGCACTAACAATTAAGAATAGTTCATTAATTTGGGAGGGAAAGGGACTGATACAAGAGTAATTGGAGAGACAGAGAGGGGCAGGGATATAGAAGCTGCACTTACATGTAAAGTTCTCAAAAAATTATAAGTTATTCTTCTCAATGGAGACGTGTGATCAAAACTGTGCAAGACTGTATTTTACTATCTTGAGACACTTCAAGGTCATATTGAAAGTCTTCAAAAGGAAGCTTGAGGTTTAAAAAAAAAATGCTGAGACTGAACAATTCCCAAATAATGAAAGTTAGATTAACTATCTATAAGATAGTTGTCATCCATTCATAATATTTAAAGGGATCAAGCAGTTGGGTGAGCATTGACATTGTAGATTATCAATTAAGTTGTTAAAATCCAACCAAGAATTCTATTAGTCTTTCAACACATACCCCCTTAGGAACCTATGTGGGTAAGACACTGTACTATTACATATGTGTATATGTGTATTATGTCTGTGTGCTTGCATTATGAGTATATATGCATTATATGTGTTTGTGTGTGTGTGATATCACATAACACAATTGTGTGTGCCCCTATGACCAAGGAGTTTAAATCTAGGAGGAAATAGTTGGACATAGGCATGAGCAGGAGCAATTCATTTGACTACTCCACACCTTTTCTCTGGAGTGATTCAAGTAAAATTGAATTTCTCTGTAGATTCTATCTTACAAGTACTACATTATTCTGCATGAGCCATGGTCTTTGTGAAACACATTATATTATACCACATTAATATTTAATTCATACCCTGAGCTTCAGAGTTTTTAATGGATTGGCACTTTCCCTTTCCATATGCACTGCTAACCAAATGGGAAGAGAAGCACAAGGTCCCCACAGCTCTATTTCCTCTCCCACAGGGATGTTGCACATAGATGAAAGTAAATAGTTCCTTATTAAAGGGTCAAGAGATGAGATGTTGTCAGTAGACGCATGAAGGGTAATATGCTGAGTGCTTGATGGTCCACATGGAGATCCAACCACATAGCCCTGTTGCAACAAATTGTCTAGCTGGTGGTTAACATCAGACTTGGGAAGGACACATGAAAGGCTGCTCCTCTGAAGCTACCACATGAATATCTATTCTAAATATGCTTGACTAAGCTGCACTAAACTCTGAGCAGAACAATCCCCAAGGTTCATGTGGTAATTCTGAGGGTAATTCTGAGAGCTAAGGATGGACCAGTCTTTGCACAAAGCCTCTTCATGCAAAGCACAGACATGTTTACTACAGATATATCAAATGTAATTCTGTGCAGAACATATGATGCACTTTTTCATTCTATTTAAAATATGTCTTTCAGAAATAGACAGTTTTAGTTAGAAAGGCAGTTCTCAGATACTAAACACATATGTTTAAAAGAAGTAAACACCCGTTCTATTATTTTATTCTATGGAAGTGAGTCAGGCACAGCATCGTTGTATAAACATGATGGTTTGACATCCTATTTGCTGAAAAAAAAAATACTCATGGAAACAAAGTAAAAGTTCTTAAAGCTCTTGCTGTGAGGTCATAAAATGCTGCTAATGTTCCATTTCACTCCTGTACCTGAGTAAACCTGTGAGACTTGTGAGATGATAAATGGGTATTTTTCTTTCTCCTCCTCTGATAGTTCATTGGCCTGAAGAGAATTGTCTAATTTTATCGAGGCTGTCTCTTTCTTTCTTTTCCAAACAATTTGAGAAATATCTGAGTTCTGTAAGGCAATCTGGATGCCTGTCATGCAACTGGCACTTCAAAGTGTATGTAGGTAAAAAGCTTTAACTGGAATTGCAACCGTTATTCCAAACAATGACTTGGAACATATGCCACTACTCTGGGTTCTTAAAGATTTTGTTCCCAGATCAAGTAGTCTGTTTGTTGAAGAGATGATCTCTTGTGTACTGTGTGGAAGCATCATCTGTTAATAAAAATCTGATGGCCAGTAAACTGAGACAGGATTAGAAGGTAGGACACTTGGGGAAGTTAAAAACTGAGGAGAGATAACTAACCATGTGGCAGACATGGGATAGTGTAAGTGTAAATGAGTAACTGTAAGTTAAGAGCTAGTTGGTAAGCAAGCCTAGCTAAGGCCTAGGAATTTATTAATGAATAACAAGCTTCTGAGTCATTATTCGGGAACTAGGGAACAAGTGGAAAAGCTCCAGATTACACTTTGCAGGTTTAGTGTATTCCCCATGGACTTTTATTAGTAAATGTGCTTTGAGCAGTTAAGATGTGTATTGCATATAGTGACAAGGGTCAACAACAATCCCAGGATCAGGTACTGTGTAAGGGTGCCAGGCTTAGGACTCTGGTTGTGCCTGCATAATTTACTATTCATGGAGGGTTTTCTCTTTTTAGAAGAGTGTGTAAACAGCTAGAATTATTTAACCAGTAAGGTCTACTCACGGCATAAAGTTATCTTGAACATGGTGTTAATAGCATCATCAACTCATATTAATTTTTAATCCTTATTCAGTTTCTTTTTTGAAGTATAATATATCTGAAATGTAAATCATCCTAATATGGATTTTTCTGATGATGCTAAATGTTGAAGAATAAAAAATAACCTGTGTCCAACACACAAAATGTATAATATATAATTCAATGCCTAGATAGTGACTCTTCCAAACCAAGAATTAACGTCTGGTCGATTTTTACTTTTTAATCAAATTATGGTAAAAATTTTTTGCAAAAAATAGGGATTCTTGGTGAAGAGAGTCTTTTCCTTGGATTCTTGCTTTCACTGTAAGACTACTGAGCTCTGACAATTAGCAATGAAGTTAGTACCAATAAAATTGGGATGAACTGAAATGAGCCCATGCTATGTTATTATAATAAAAATGAAAAATAAGACATAATTGGGCAGCCAAATAACAAGCTTTTTGTTGATTTTCTGGCTGATAAATGCAGATAGATATGGTGTTTTGGATTTTTGTTGTTACTGTTCAATTTGTTTTTAGGCAACTCCACATAAATGGCATTTTATTGCCGAAGACTATCCAAATCTATACATGAATACATCTAAAGGAAAATATTCAGAAACAATAAGAGAAGTCATGGACCAACTATGTCAAAATGCAGCATTTGGAGTTAGAAGGGAGGTTATTATGAGGGGCCAGGCTGGAGGTGCACTTCATAGTAGAACTCTTGCCTAGCATGTGTGAGTTCCTGGATTCATTCCCACACCACAAGAAAATAAAAGGAAGAAACACATCAAAAGCAATACAACTAAATGAGCCATTAATAAAGAGAGTGGATCAATAAGGAGCCCTATATTTTGAAAGTACTGATATAACTTTACTAACTTGAAAGCAGATCAGAATTCCTCATTCACTGTTCAAAACATATAGTCTCTAAACATGAAGAAGAAATATTTCCACACACTGGTTTTTCTGACCTAGTCTGATTGTGAATGCTCCCACTAGTCACATAAGTACTTGAGAACACTTGCGTTTTGTCATTTGGTTGGCTTGGCTTCTGAGAACTGAGATTTCAGTAGTGTTTCTCTTTCTTAGTTTCCTCCATCTCTTGAATATGACCATATTTTTTTTTTCATTCTATATATTAATGTAACAGTTTGTCTTTGTGAACTGCATACTTGCACACAATGTACTTTAGTTGTTTTCACTCCCCACACCCACTCCAAAGATCTTCCTGGACCCTTCCATACACGTCCTCTCCCAACTTCCTGCTCTTTGTGCGTGTGGGGGTGGGTGGGTGTGTTAGGAGCACTCACTATACAAAGGTCTGTAAGTTTATAACACATTTCACACATACATATGCATACACACCACACACATATACCACAGAGTCCCAATTAGTACTGCCAATATGTACATGATGGATGGTTCTGACTTTGTCCACTTGAGCTTGATCAGCCTATCAGTGACCACACCCCTAAAGAAAACTTACTTCTTTCTCACCTAATAATCATCAATGGTAAATAGTTCCTCAGCTAGGGCTGAGGGTTTCTATGTCCCTACACATCCATGTTGAAATGTTGACTGCCTGAATATTTTACAATTTTATCAATGTTGTTCAGGCAACAGCAGCTGCTGCTATTTTTTAAGTGCAGTGGTCTTGTTATCTCCAGAAGGCAATTTTCCTCAAGGTCTTCCTCGACTTGTAGCTCTTTCTACTGACCCCTCTAAAAAAAGTCTTGTTTTGTAGAGAATGGGGAGTTACCTGGTGTACACAGTTTGCTAATGTATACAGTACCAGAATGCTTTCTAATGCTCTCTAATTAATGACCTCTTTACTCCTAGATTACTAGAGCTCTCAGTTATCATCAGAGAAGTGTCTTCGTACAATGGAAAACAGCTAATATCTAGACACATAACTGATTAAAATGAAAAGAATATGCATTTGTGAGGAGGGCATCCATAAATAGGATATTTCTAACAAGATAGAAAAAGATGGTCTGGGTTACTGTCTTATTTATAGCTTCATTTGCTATGAAGAGACACTAAGACAATGGATTACTGTCTCAGAGGTTTAGTCATTTATTGTCATGGTAGAAAGCATGGCAGCCATGGTGTTGGGAAAAGGAGCTGAGAGTTCTACATCTCAGTACACAGGTAGCAGGAAAGAAACTGCCACACCGAGCTGACTTAAGCATCTGAAACCTCAAAGCTTACCCCCACAGTGTCATATTCAGCCCAACAAGGCCACATCTCCTAATATTACCACTCCCTATAGGCCAAGCATTCAAACTCAGGAGGCTATGGACACCATTCCTATCCAGATCACCACAGTTACCTTTTCTTGTATCTTAGAATCAGAGATCATGTCTTAGAGAAAACCCCCTGTCATGGTCTGAATAAGAATAGCAGTAAGCTCAACCCTAAGGCCTGTGAGCTCCCATCACAAGTTCTTGGTCAGATTTACAGTAGCAGGCATGAATATTTCCCCCATAGAGCTGGCCTTAAATCCAATAAAAAATGCTTGGTCATGTCTATAGAATTTATTCTGCCTTTGTATCATGCTTTGCTTTGTATCCATCCATGTGTTCTTTGTTTATATAACCATACCTTGACAGGCAAGTTTTTATAGTGGAGCACAGGGGTCATAGCTGTATAAAACAGTTCATGAGGTGTTTTGGGTTTTGCTTTTGGTTTGTTGGGATTTTTCCCCAGCAGCCTGCATAACACCTCCTATACTATGAGAGATAGATAGATAGGCAGATAGATAGATAGGCAGATAGATAGATAGATAGATAGATAGATAGATAGATGAGAGATGAGAGAGATAGAGAGAGAGAGAGAGAGAGAGAGAGAGAGAGAGGTGTGTGTGTGTGTGTGTGTGTGTGTGTGTGTGTGTGTACGTGTGCATACATACATATGGGGTATGGGAGAGAGGGAACAGGGAGGGGGTTTGTAAACTAGTAAGTTTACACATGGCTTTTTCCAACATCCTTAGTGTTAAAATCCCTCTACACTCACCCTTCCCTACCCTCTCATCTTCTTCCCTAATTAGTCTTGTCATCTCTATTTGTTTTCAAATTGTTTGGTTGGTTTTCAATTTGATTGGTATGTTCACTTGGGCGAGTGGGTGATTTTTTTTTTTTTCTTTCGGAGACAGGTTCTCACTCACCCAGACTAGCACCAGCTTAGGGAAATCCTCCTTCCTTGGGCTCCTGAGTACAAGTAACAAGTTTGAGGTGTTATGTGTAGCTATTTTGCCTTGTTTTTTGAAGGCTTTGGGGGGTGGGGATATCCCATTTTCTTGAATTGTGTATTTCTTTTTTTTGATTCATGAACTCACTGAACTTTTTAAAGAAATGAACTGCAAAGGTTGTGACTTCTTCTTCTGAAAAGGTCACAGCTCTGTAATATCAATAAGTTTCTCCTTTTTAATCAAGAAAATGACTAAGCTCATAACAATCTAAGAGAAGAGAAGACCATGTCAAAGAAAGATGTTAAAGACACAAATGTTTAAGGCTAAGGCTGCTGTACCAGTTCTCAACACAATGTGGTATTTATGCTCCTATGAATTGTCTCCTCATAGTCACATGGATTCTCTGCTCTATGTTCTGTGTTATTATTAAAATGCAAAAAAACAAGAAATTAAATTTCTACCATCTGGCCTCAAAGCAAAACAGGTGCTTAAGAATTTAGAGTTAACTTTAAAATATATGAGCCTTGTTTTTCCCCAAGAGAGGGGAAAAAACCTCACTAATGATGTTCCTGTAATTACAAACTCCTCTATTGGAAGGTCATTCCGGGAAGAAATATTTGGTATTCAAACTGAATACAGTCTCCGTGTCAAACTCTCTAAATTGCTTCTCAAGCATATTACTGTAATGATAGATAAATGTGAGAAACTTTACTGAGAAAAATTTTATTCCCGAGACATCCACAACTAGATTTGCTGAGTCATCAGAGCCCTGATGACTCCATAAGCCTACTTGCCACCCTCCATTTCTGTTCAGGGTAAGTTCTGTCACCAATTTCATGAGTGGGTTCATTAGTTTGATCTGTTTTTAAAAGTAGGAACTTTTCTAGAAACTGTAAGATGGTAGATTGGACTCATTTAGATATGTATAGTTTTCAGAAAAACAGGATTTTGGAATTGAGCATAAACACAGTACCATCAGTACACTGATTTTATTATCTTCAATTAAAAAAACAACTTTAAGCCTGACTTACTTTGTTCAGTGTTATGATTTGCTCTGTTTGTTCTGTTTTGTTGATCAGTTGGAATAGTCTGAGACCATGAAATACAGTAAACCACCAGCCTTGACACTAATCACTAGGGAAAATGCCATTAGCTACACTTAACATGTGAAACTACACTCCATCCCTCAGGCTCTCAGGCTGCCATAATGTTATTCTCCACACTTACAGCTTTTTAGAAAATTTTCAATGTGGTCATTAACTTATCTATTAATATTTTTAAAGTTAATTAAAGTAAGAGGATAAAATATTCAGAAGGCTACATTAACTGGCACTGGAAGAATCTACTGTGTACTTGGGAAAGGGACCGTGAATTTAGTTTCTTTCTTTTATGGGCTTCTTAGTATGAGATGTTGATGCCCACGTGTGGAGAATTTGCAGTTACAATGCACTGCACTAACTTTGCCTTTTGAGCTGCATGTGTAAAAGGCATAAGGGTTGTTGCTCTGACCTAAAAACAAGTACAAGGCAGAACATACTGGAAAACCAACCACTCTCCTTAGATGTTTAACAGATTAGTAGGCTTGGGGCAATCACTGACCAAGGTTGAAAGGATACTAGATGGGCAGACAGGAAAAACAGCTGGATCTGCCTCTCACAGGAACATAACCTCTGTAGAAAGCAGTGCTGGGCAAGAGGTAATTTACAAATGCCTGGGAACTCTGTGTTGGCAGATCTGAAACCACACATTTTGTTAGTTTAACTTCCACATTCAACCAGACTCTCACAGTAAATACCTTTTTTATCATCCGCTTATGCATCCACGCGGAGCAGAAAGGAACACTTTGAAATATGCCACAATAGTATGTCATTAAATAAGCATTCACACAAGTAGAAACTACTTAATCAGAGCTTAAATTACCTGGGTTATACAGGCCCCTTACAAAAGAGAAATACTCAACTCTGATCCACCTTAATCACCCTGTTTCTTCTAAGGAAGGGGATAAACAAAAGAACTCTGCAAGTCCATTCTAGAAAAACAGATTTAAAAGGACTATAGAACTCTCCTCTTGCTCCATCCCTTCTCACCATATTACTAAAGGCCTACAGATGGCATTTCTTTTTACCTGGTCTATCATGTCTAACTATCAAGAAAAAAAAAATTACAAAACATACTAAAAGGAAAAAAATATTTTAAAAAGACCAGTTAATATCTGAAAAAAAAGGATGTCAGAATTATCAAAATCCTAATCTAAATACATTTTAGATACAAAAGATTCTACAGCAATACTCAAGTGTATGTGGACAATATAAGTACAAAGATGGAGATTCTTATAGACAGTCAAGAAGAAATACTAAAGGTTTTTTAAAAAATAAAAAAATAAAAACCTATAACAAATGAGGAATGTTTTCGACAGGCTTATTAATAGATCAGCCTTGAGAGAATCTCTGGGCTTGAGGATAAAAAAAATATAGACCTAAAAGCAAAGAAAATGTAGACTGGGAAATTAGCATCCAAGGACTGTGAGATATCATTAAAAAGTATAATGCATATGTAATAACAGTATAGTAGGAAAAGAAAGTACAGATAAAGAGAAATTCAAAGTAACAATGAAAGAGAAGTTCTCCTAAATTACAGTCAAATACAACACTCAGAGGACATCAGCCAGCCAAACTAACAAAAAATGTAATTCTTATTCCAGCTAAGAGTGCATAAAAATTCCTTTCTACTGTATCCTTTCCAGTATTCATTATCTTAATTTCTTACTGGTAGCATGTTAGGTACTCATCAGAATACTGGAATGAGCTCTTACTGTGGTTCTGTCCTGCATTTCTCTTATGGTTAGTGTGGTGGTTTGAATACGCTTGGTCCATGGGAAATAGCATTATTAGCAAGTGTGGCTTTGTTGAAAGGGATGATGGCCTTTTTAGAAGAAGTGTGTCACTGTGTAGGTGGGCTTTGTGAGCTCTTAAGAGCCTCTTCCTGGCTGCCTGTGGAAGACAGAGTCTCCTTCTGGCTGCCTTCAGATCAAGATGTAGAACTCTTAGCTCCTCCAGCACCATGTCTGTCTGAATGTTGCCATGTTTCCTGCCATGATGATAATGGACTAAACCTCTAAAACTGTAAACCAGTCCCAATTAGATAATGTCCTTATTAAATACTATTTTGGTCAAGGAGTCTCTTTACAGAAATAGAAATCCTAAGACATAAGTTGGTACCAGGAGTGAGGTATTGCTGTGAGAGTTCTGACCATGCTTTTGTTTAGAGAAATATGGATTTGGGGACTTTGGATTGCTTTAAATGGGGCTCAATGGGCCATACTAGTGGAAACATGGAAGCATGGAAGACAGTGGTGCTGAGAGTGATTTGAACTGTGGGAGCTTAGCTCTAGATGTTTCAGAGAAGAAGAATTTTAGTGTGTTGCCTAGAAACTATTCTTGTGATATTTTGGTGAAGAAGGTAGCTGCTCTTTGCTCTTGTTCAAAAAGTCTGGTGAGGATAAGGTGAAGTGATTCCAATTAATTGCATTGACAAAGTAATACTTAAATCAACCAACTTTAGACACTGTCCCTTATGGTTCACTTTTATGTGGAGTGTTTTGATTGAGTATATCAAGCTTAAAAAGGAAAAATATAAAATGTCTTGTTCAAGTAGTAAAGGGGCACAAAGAAATGAAATGGAGTTAAATCCTGTGTTTAAGAATATTAGATGGAATTAAGGGAGTGATAACCTCAAGACAAAATGCCACCCAGCTAAGCTTATTGTTTATGTGTTTGTAGTTGAACAAGGGATACTTATATCATATTATGTGTTACTATTATCTCATTATTGTTATCATTTGGACTTTTAATTTGAAATGAACTACAATCCATAAATGGAGGGCACAGTTGTGATCCAGATTTTGAGACTGAAAGACACAGGCTTTTGATCCATATCTTGATGTGGGATGACACTTTCTTTTGATCTGGATCTTGGGGCATAGTGGCTTTGAAAAGTGTAGGTCCAGGCAAGGTGGTACACACCTTTAATACCAGAAAACATAGAAAGCAGATCTCTGAGTTCAGGGCCAGCCTGGTACAGAACACGTTCCAAGCAGAGAAAAGCTCAGGTCAGATGTGCTGGACCACATATCTAAACCCAGCATTCAGGAGACAGAGGCATAAAGATTGCTGAGTACAAGTACAGTTTACAGAGCAAGTTCTAGGGCAGCCAGACTTAGTAATATGTAAGAATCAGCCAGGTGGTAATGGTTTTGAAGGAATAAAAGGGTGTTAGAGAGCAGCTGAGGCTAGGCACTATAACAGGCCATGCAAGGTCTCTGGTGAAGTGGCACCTTTAGTTGCCCAGGACTGAAGGTATCATACAAAGAAGTTAAGGCTTGGCACCATGAAGAGAGCCTACGAGAGGCTATTAGTCAATCCTAGTTACAGTTGAAGATCCCAGCATATTGGAGATTCCAGTACCATGGGATGACCATCAAGAACAGCAACAGTGGAGTGGAGTCCCAGATCCTGCAATGCTATAAAGGACACACCTGGAGATGTGACCAAAGCACTTTGGAGGGGGTGAGAAGTTCATGTGTGGATCCTAAATATTGGAGCAAGAAGCTGTAACATTGAAGCTGCCTTATAGACTCTGAGATGTTCAAGAGGCCAGAGCCATGGAACACCTGCCAAGGAAATCTTCTAACAGGGAGTGGAACCAGCCAAAAGAATTGTGCAACAAAGCAAAAAGGAGTTGGACATCAGACACAAAGATGCAGAGTTTGGAATTTGCCCAGCTGGTTTTTGGTCTTGCTTTTGTCCAAGATTTCCTTACTATGATGTTTTGGAATGGTAATGTATATCCTGTGATATTGGAAGTGTGTGATCTGCTTTCTTGTAGGGAATTACAGTTAAGAGATTGCATGAATCTCAGAGGAGACTTTAAACTTTGCTCTTTTTAGTATTGTTGAGACTGTGATAGACTATGGGTACTATTGAAGTTGAACTGAATGTACTAATATGCTATGGCTAGGTATGTCTCCCATAGCCTCATGTGTTTGAATTATGCCAGGGAGTGAAATGTGGTGATTTGAATATGCTTGGCCCATGAGAAGTGGCACTGGTAAGAATATCCTCATTGAAATAGGTGTGGCCTTGCTGTAGGAAGTGTGCCATTGTGGGGGTGGGGTTTTATAATCTGTGCCTTGTTGCCTGTGGAAGAGAGAGTCTCATTCTTGCTGCCTTCAGATCAAGATGTGGAACTTTTGGATCTTCCAGCACCATGCCTACCTGGATGTTGCCATGTGTCCTGCCATGATGATAATGGACTAAACCTCTAAAACCGTAAGCTAGTCCCAATTAAATGTTATCAATTTTCACTATGTTAATCCTACTTACCCATGAGCAGGGGAGATGTTTCAAACTATTGAGGTCTTCTATTTCTTACTTCAGAGACTTGAAGGTCTTGCCCTGTATATATTTCACTTGCTTGGTTAGAGTTACCCCAAGATATTTTTTCTTGTTGGTAGCAATCATGAAGAATGTTGTTTTCTTCATTTCTTCCTCAGCCCATTTATTATTTATATAAAGGAAGGCTACTAATTTGAGTTAATTTAATATACAACCACTTTGCTGAAGTTCTTTATCAGTTGTAGGAGTTCTCTAGTGGAATTTTGGGGGTCACGTATGTATACTATCATATCATTCATAAATAGTGATATCTCGTCTTCTTCCTTTCCAAACTGCATCCACTTGACCTCCTTTTGGTGCCTTATTGCTCTAGCTAGAACTGTGAGTACTATATTACATAGCTAGGGAGAGAGTGGGCAGTCTTATCCTGTCTTTGACTTTAGTGGGATTGCTACAAGTTTCTCTCTGTTTAATTTGATGTTGGCTTGCTGTATATTGCTTTTATTATATTAGGGATGTGCCTTGAATTCCTAATCTTTCCAAGAATTTTAACATGAAGGTGTGTTAATCTTGTCAAAGCATCTAATGTGATGATTATGTGACCTTTTATGAGTTTTTTTTTAATATAGTAGATTATATTGATGGATTTTTATATATAGAACCATCCTTGCATCCCTGAGATGAAGCCTACTTGATCATGGTGAATGATATTTTTAATGTGCTCTTGATTTCAAATTTTTGAGAATTTTATTGAATGGGTGGGAGAGAGGAGGGGGAGTAGAAAGTGGGGCAGGATCAGGTACGGGAGAGACAGGAGAGAAGCCCAGAGGGTCAGGAGAATGAATGGAAATATACAACTGCTTAGGGGTGGGGAGTGGGGAGAATGTCTAGAAAGTCCCATTGACCTGGCATGTGAGGGGCTCCCAGGACTCAAAGGAAATGACCTAACCTAAATACCTAATAGTGGTGATATGGAAACTCATGAGACTACCTCCAGTAGATAGACAGAACACCTAGTGGAGGGAAGGGGACAGCAACCAACTTTCAAAATTTTGACAAAAAATTGTTCCTGTCTAAAAGAAATGTAGGAACAAAAATAGAGCTGAGACTGAACAATCCATACCATGGGCAGGCATCAAACTCTGACACTATTACTGATGCTGTGTTGTGATTGCAGACAAGAGACTAGCATGGCTATCCTCTGAGAGGCTCCACCAGCAGCTGAGACAGATGCAGATACTCACAGCCAACCATTGTACTGAGGTGGAAGAGTTAGGGGGAGGATTCAAAGAATAGAAGAGGATGGCAATCCTACAGGAAAACCAACAGTGTCAACTAACCTGAACCCTTGGGAGTTCCCAAAGATTAAGCCGCCAACCAAAGAGCATGCAGGCTGGTCCAAGATCCCTGGCACATATGTAGCAAAGGACTGCCTTGTCTGGCCTCAGTGGGAGAGGATATGCCTAATCCTGTAGAGACTTGATATCTTAGGGAGGGGAGATGTTTGAGGGGGTACCCTCTCAGAGGTAAAGGAAACACAGGATTGGGGGAAGAATTCATAGAGGGGGAACTGGAAGAATGGAAAACATTTGGGATGAAAGTAAATAAAATAATTAATAATAATAAAGGGAGAAAATGTTGTCCTTCCTAAGAGTTGCCTTAGTCATAATGTCTCTTCACATCAGTGAAAACGCTAACTAAGACAATTAGTAAATACTGAGATTTTTTTTCATATCTCTTCTATCTATTTGTATTTCTTCTTTTGAAAAAATCAATGCAATAATATGGAGTTTTCTCAAAATAACTTGAAGTTTGGACTACTATATTATATACTGGATATACATTCAAAAGAATAATGTTGTAAATAAAGGACATATTCATGCTTTCATGCTTATAAAAGTACCATTTATAATAGCTAAGATGTGGAACAAACCAGAGTCTCCAACAACTACTGTGTAAAACAATTTGCCAGATACATTTCAAAGTAACTAGAAAATGAGAACTGTAAGTCACCAATACATAGAAGTTTTGCATGTCTTAGAATATATAAATGTAATGACCTTGATTTGATAATTTTACACTATGGACATGTATCATATAATTGTACATTATTCCCATAAATATGTAAAATGTTATGTGTTGAGTTTTTAAAAGATACCTTTATTTCAGGGGTCAGTATTTGAATACATGAATTTTAAGAGGACATATTCTGACCATATGGATATATCATCAAAAAAATAGAAATGAAAACCATAATGAGGTAAAACAATGTACCTAATAAAAAGCCAAAATCTAGAACACTGATGCTGATAAACCCTTGGGAAAGCATAACTGCTCACTCAAAGCTGTTGACAGTGCAACATGGCACAACCACTTCAGAAGATTGCAGTTTCTTACAAAACTAATACAAAAGGGAAAACAATGAAAATATTGCATAAATTAGTGAAATAGGGAGGAGAGGCAAATTTGTGGTACACAGAGAACTTTTAACTCAGTAAATTACTTAGTATAAAATATGTAAATGGGGGCTGAATGGATGGCTTTAGTGAGTAAGCATTCATAACTTACTGTAAGAGGATGGAGGTTTGGTTCCCAGCACCCATGTTGGACAGCTCACATTGACCTGTAATTCCATTTTCAGAGGATCTGACACCCTTTTCTGGTCTCCACAGGCACCTGTAGTCATATGTGCTTATTCCTCCAGTTGTATATATATATATATATAAATAATTATAAAATAAAAATGGTATTAAAATGTCAATTATGGTAGTACATATTTGTACAACACCAAAGAGGAAGCTGTAGTTAAACTGTGTACTTCCAGTGATTAAGATGTGTGGATGTAAACTTATCAGATGTAACATGTGGGATGTTGACTACAGGAGCGCTTAAGCAGGAGAAAGGAGGCATAGGGGAAATCTCTGATCTTTCTCTGTGTAACATGTGTATAAGAATGACTCAGTGAAACCCACTACTTGGTATACTAACCTAAAAATAATAAAACAAGATCATAAACTAAACATACATGAAACTGTAGATCCACTATTAATCCCAATAGTTTTCTTCAAAATTACACTTTGCATTTCAATTATGCAATTGTCAGTTCACAACTGTAGTAATATTGGATTTATACAGTGCATCATACTAAGAAACAGCTCTATGCATGTTAACCGTAGCACACATCATGACTAAATGCCCCATCTTATAAAATCCATTTAAAAACTGTTTAATGACACTAAAAACATAAGACAAAAATTTAAATTACATATCAAAACCTTATGCATCTTACAGAAAGCAACAATTTGAACTAAATGCCAGTGTCATGTTGGTCAATTAAGGGGTAAGTTTCTTTATAGCTGTCAGTTAAATTTATGAACTTTGATTTTTATTTCTTTTACAATCTTCAAGAAATTATACTGTCTCAAACTCAAAAGAGACGTTTTTATGGGTTAAAATTGTTAAAGTAACATGAATTAAGTTTAATGAAACATTAGATGACTCAGAGCTTCAGGAATGGTAGCTTGTACCCATTGTGAGAATGTAGCATCGAACTAGACCATTGCTTAGTAGAAGAAGCTGACTCATGGTGCCCAGTGCTTATAAAGATTCAGGAACCAAAACAGAGAATTCAATCTCCTTTCACCCTTGTTTCTCCTTGCCAATTTGAAAAGTCATTTTCCTTATCTATAGAATGTATAGAGGACCTTTTCACTTACACAATTATTAAACATAATAAACTCCCAGGTATAAATAAAAAGAATTTGCGTGCTATTGATTTGATGTGCACATAGAATACTACATTGTGTTTCAAAAGTTTTGTTCAAGAATCCACTCTGCCAGTCTCTGTGTACTCAGCAAGAGCACATTATGGAGCAGAAATATTCCAATGGATGAGAACAAGACGAAATGTCCAATTCTCTCTCCCCTTCCTATATAGCCTAAAACAATGTCTTAGTCTCTCTGTTTCCAATTCCCACCAGACAAAAGTAATATTATGATCACATAGTCCAGAAGTATAAACTAATCAAAGGTTATGCATTTTAGCCAAACAAAATGTTTTCCACTATGTGGTTTAGAAAAGGATAAAAATGTAGTGGTTTGTGTTGAGATGTTTGGCTTATTAGAGTAAGAAGCCTGAATAGAGACTAATCTATCAACTGTCTGTTTAAATAAACACAAACAAATAGATCATGTACATAACAATAGGATCATAAAATAAGTATTTTCTATTAATAGAGGTTTTATTTTCTAATATGAAGAGAGATACTAAATGTTATTTGTATGCACAGATAATTAAATCATTACTTATGCATCTGTCATAACTTTTGTATTATATAGCTTTTGAAATAATATATATATATATATATATATATATATATATATATATATTGACTTTATTAGTTTCCAGTCTACTACCCACCTCCCATCAAAACAAAAAAAGGCCCTATTTTCCAATCTATTGCTTAGAAATAGAATACAATAACAGGTCATGTTTGTGTAGCCAAGTTTTATCTAAGTTTTTTTATTTAATTTCTTGGAACTTTAAACATGAGCACTGTATTTATAACTCGTACACTCCTCAAAACTCTTATTGTGCTCTTTCCCAAATACATGTTGTCTCTTTTAATTAGTATTATTTTATTTACATATATATGTGTATATATATATATGCATATATCTATGTATATATCTATACATTTACATACATGTGCATGTATATGTGTGTAGTCCTGAGTCCGTTTAGCATGTGCAACCAACTTTCCTTTTTTAGAAATTGCTTCTTTTTACTCATGCCCAAACGCTTTTCACCACGGACCAGCTAAGAGAGTCAGCATGAATTTCTTTAAAAATTTCAACAGTGCCTTATCTGGAAATTATTATTCTTGCCTACTTACTGTTGGGTTTGTCGTGCGTTTCATATTACAGTAACTTACATAATATACTTTCAAGTGTTTTTTGTAAAGTTCTACTGAGTTCAAAATAATTTGCTCCAAATTAGCTCAATATTTTTAGGGAATGGTGAAAAATGCTCTTTTATGTGTTGGTGAGCCACACAATGTTACATTGTATCTCTTTGTAGTTACTCTCGCTATTGAAAATCTCCATGCATCCAAATGTAATATTATTACGTACAAAAAAATTCCCAAGCAAGATTTGTGAATCTTATTTAAACACAATGGAAAACAAAAATATAATTGAACACATTTGCATGTTGCACAGAATGTCACTTCCTGCGCTACAGTTTGAGTTAGCATCTGAACAGAATTGGCAAGTTACTGAAAGGTGCTCTGAGACTGCCTCCCTACCAAAAACTTGCCTATTGCCAGATTTGGGCCAAAAGTGTCTGTAGGCTTATATTTTTCAAAACCTACTTTAATGAGTATATTTAAATGCTTTAACCTCCCTTCTAGCTCACCATCCACCAGAGGTAGTGGAATGGAAAAGCTAATAGGACAAAGGAGGATGTGGACCTGTTTAGAAAGAGTTCTTTGGGGTGAATCCAATCTGCATGGTCAAGATATCAGCAGTTCAGTTCACACAAATCAGCAATGGTAGCTCGGTCTATTTGCAAACACCACTCAAGAATCAGCAACGGGAGTTCAATCCAGAAGAAACCATGAGGCTCTGCCAATCAGTCCAAGTCTTCTGAAGCAGCAAGAAGCCTCTCTAACAGAACACTGCCAGAGTCCTTTGATGCATTTCTCTCTATGAAGTCAAGACAAGGTACATGGGAGTGGACCCTGTGCTACAACCCTCCACAGCCCAATCCCACCCAGAGAAATCTTGACCCCAGGAGTACTGACACACCCAGGCTCACTAAGACAGCTTGACTTCTAGGAGTTCTGACATGCCCAGGCTCACAGACTCACAAAAGGGACAGGTTCCAATCAGAGAAAGCAAGGCCAGATAACAACAGACAAAACCAGATTGCAAGAGGCAAGCATAAGAACATAAGCAACAGAAACCAATGCTACTTGGCATCACCAGAACCCAGTACTTCCACCACAGGAAGCCCTAGATACCCCAACACACTTGAAAAGCAAGATTCTGATTTAAAATCACATTTCATGATGATGATAGAAGACTTTAAGTAGGACAGAAATAACTCCCTTAAAAAAATATAGGAGAAAACAGGTAAACAGGTAGAAGACCTTAAAGAGAAAACACATAAATCCCTTAAAGAAACATAGGAAAATACAATCAAACAGGTGAAGGAATTGAACAAAACCATCCAGGAACTAAAAATGGAAATAGAAACGATAAAGAAATCACAAAGAGAAGCAACCCTGGAGATGGAAAACCTAGGAAATATATCAGGAGTCATAGATGCAAACATCACCAATAGAATACAAAAGATGGAAGAGAGAATCTCAGGTGTAGAAGATACCACAGAAAACACTGACACAATAGTCAAAGATAATGCAAAATGCAAAAAGCTCCTAACCCAAAATATCCAGGAAATCCAGGACACAATGAAAAGACAAAACCTAAAAATAATAGGTATAGAAAAGAGTGAAGACCTGGAAAGGGGAAAACATTTGAAATGTGAATAAAGTATCAAAAAAATTATAGAAGAAAACTTCTCTAACCTAAAGCAAGAGATGCCCATAAACATACAAGAAGCCTACAGAACTCCAAATAGATTGGACCAGAAAAGAAATTCCTCCCATCATATAATAATCAAAACACCAAATGCACAGAAGAAAGAATATCAAAAGTGGTAAGGGAAAAGGTCAAGTAACATATAAAGGCATACCAACCAGAATTACACCAGACTTATCAAAGGAGACTCTAAAAGCCATAAGATCTTGGGCAGATGTCATACAGACTCTAAGAGAACAAAACTGCAAGTGCAGGCTACTATACCCACCAAAACTCTCAATTACCGTACATGAAAAAAACTAAGATATTCCATGAGAAAATCAAATTTAAACAATATCTTTACACAAATCAAGCCCTACAAAGGATAATAGATGGAAAATTCCAACACAAGGAAGGAAACTATACCCTAGAAACAGTAAGAAAGTAATCTTCTATCAACAAACCTAAAAGAATCTAGCCACACAAACATAAAAATAACATCAAAAATAACAGGAAGCAACAATCATTGGTCCCTAATATCTCTTAACATCAGTGGACTCAGTTCTCTAACAAAAATACATAGGCTAAGAGACTGGATATGTAATCAGGACCCAGAATTTTGCTGCATACAGGAAACGTACCTCAGTGACAAAGACAGACATCACCTCAGAGTAAAAGGCTGGGAAAAAATTTCCAAGCAAATGATCCCAAGAAACAAGCTGGAGTAGCCATTCTAATATCCAATAAAATAAACTTTCAACCAAAAGTTATCAAAAAAGATAAGGAAGGTCACTTCATACTCGTCAAAGGAAAAATCTATCAAGCTGAACTCTCAATTCTGAAGATCTATGCCCCAAGGACACCCACATTTGAAAAAGAAATGTTATTGAAGCTCAAAGCGCACATTGAACCTCACATAATAATAGTGAGAGATTCAAATTCCCACACTCACCAATAGACAGATCACAGAAACAGAAAATAAACAGAGACACAGTTAAACTAACAGAAGTTATGAACCAACTGTATTTAACAGATATCTACAGAATATTTCACCCTAAAACAAAAGAATATACCTTCTTCTCTCGGGACCTCATGTTACCTTATACAAAACTGACCACATAATCTGACACAAAACAAGCCTCAAGAGATACAAGAAGATTAAAATAATCCCAAACTTCCTATTAGATCACCAATGACTAAGGCCAGTCTTCAATAACAACAAAACAACAGAAAACTCACATACACATGGAAGCTGAACAACTCTCTACTTAATGATAACTTGGTCAGGGAAGAAATAAAGAAAAAATTAAAGACTTTTTTAGAATTTAATGAAAATGAAGGTGTGATGTACCCAAACCTATGGGATAAAATGGAACCAGTGATAAGAGGAAAACTCATAGCTCTGAGTGCCTCCATAAAGAAACTGGAGACAGCAAACACTAGCAACTTAATAGTTCATCTGAAAGCTTGAGAACAAATGAAAGTAAATACACCCAAGAGGAGTAGAAGGCAGGAAATAATCAAACTCAGGGCTGAAATTAGCCAAGTAGAAACAAAGAGAACTATACAAAGAATCAACAAAACCAGGAGCTTTGAGAAAACCAACAAGATAAATAAAGCTTTAGCCAGATTAATCAGAGGGCACATGACAAATTAACAAAATCAGAAATGAAAACAGAGACATAACAACAGAAACTGAAGAATTTCAAAAAATTATCAGATCCTACTACAAAAGCCTATACTCAACAAAACTGGAAAATCTAGATGAAATAGATGCTTTTCTAGACATATAACAGGTACCAAAGTTAAATGAGGATCAGATAAACCATCTAAACAGTCCCATAACCCCTAAAGAAATAGAAGCAGGCATTAAAAGTCTCCCAGCCAAAAAGAGACCAGGACCAGATGGGTTTAGTACAGAATTCTATCAGACCTTCAAAGAAGACCTAATACCAATACTTTTCACACAATAGAACCTAATACCAAAACTATTCCACAAAATAGAAACAGAAGGAAAACTACCTAATTCATTATATGAAGCCACAGTTATGATGATAACTAAACCACACAAAGATCCTACAAAACTTCAGACCAATTTCCCTTATAGATATTGATGCAAAAATACTCAATAAAATTTTCAGAACTGAATCCAAGAACAGATCAAAATGATCATTCACCATGATAAAGTAGGCTTCATTCTAGGGATGAATATATGGAAATCCATCAACATAATCCACTATATAAACAAACTCAAAGAAAAAAAACCACATGATCATCTCATTATGTGTTGAAAAGGGCTTTGACAAAATACAGTGCCCCTTTACGTTAAAATTCTTGGAAAGATCAGGAATTCAAGACCCATAACTAAACATAATAAAGGCAGTATACAGCAAACCAATAGCCAACATCAAACTAAATGGAGAAAAACTTGAAGCAATCCCACTAAAATCAAGGACTGGACAAGGCTGCCCAGTCTCTCCCTATCTGTTCAATACAGTACTCAAAGTTCTAGCCAGAGCAATTAGGCAATAAAAGGAGGTCAAAGAGATACAAATTAGAAAGAAAGGAATCATGATATCACTATTTGTGAATGATAGGATAGTATACATAAGTGACCCCAAAAATTTCACCAGAGAATTTTTACAGCTGATAACTTCAGCAAAGTGGCTGGATATAAAACTAACTCAAACATATCAGTAGCCTTCCTCTACTCAAAAGATAAATGGGCTGAGAAATAAATTATGGAAATGATACCCTTCACAATAGTCACAAATAATATAAAATATCTTGGTGAGACTCTAACCAAGCAAGTGAAAGATCTGTATAAAAAAAATTTCAAGTCTCTGACAAACAAAATTGAAGAAGACCTCAGAAGTTGGAAAAAAAATCCCCCATGCTCATGGATTGACAGGATTAACATAGTAAAAATGGCCATCTTACCAAAAGTGATCTACAGATTTAATGCAATCCCCATTAAAATTCTAACTCAATACTTCACAGAGATAGAAAGCACAATTCTCAAATTTATATGGAATAAAAAAATCCCAGGATTGCAAAAAATATTCTCACATAAAAGAACTTCTATGGGAATCATCATCAATCATATCAAGCTGTATTACAGAGAAATAGTCATAAAAAACACATGGTATGGGTACAGAGACATACAGGTAGATAAATAGAATAGAATTAAAGACTCAGAAATAAGCCCACACACATATAGTCACCTGATCTTTACAAAGAAGCCAAAACCATCTAGTGGAATAAAAAAGACAACATATTCAACAAATGGCACTGGATCAACTGGTGGTCAACATGTAGAAGAATGCAAATTAATCCATTCTTATCTCCTTGTACAAAGCTCAAGTCCAAGTGGATCAAGGACCTCCACATAAATCCAGATACACTGAATCTAATAAAAGAGAAAGTGGGAAAGAACCTCAAACACATCGGCACAGGGGAAATTTTCCTGAACAGAACATCAATGGCTCAGGCTCTAAGATCAACTACAGACAAACGATATCTCATAAAATTGAAAAGCTTCTATAAGGCAAAGGACACTGTCAATAGAACAAAATAGCAACCAACAGATTGGGAAAAGATCTTTACCAATCCTACATCTGATAGAGGACTAATATCCAATATATACAAAGAACTCAAGAAGTTAGACTTCAGAGAACCAAGTAACTATGTTTAAAAATAGGGTACAGACCTAAACAAAGAATTTTCAACTTAAAAATCTCAAATGGCTGAGAAGCACCTAAAGAAATAATCACCATCCTTAGTCTTCATAAAATTGCAAATCAAAACGACCCTATTTGTGTTAATTCAGCTCCCCAAATTACAAGGGAACCAGTATGTCTGCCTGTAAGACGCTGTGGGTCCCTTACCCCAGTCGGCTTCAATTGGTCAATAAAAGTTGCTGGTGGCCAATAGCTGGGAAGAGAGACAGAGGTGGAACTTTAGATTTCTTGTGCAATGAACCCCCAAAAGGAAGACTCTTTTAGAATGTCCATGCCAGGAAATCAGAGAGATCATGCCTGAGAGCTAGAAAAGGGAGAATGTACAGCCATGTAAGAGCCCAGGTAAAGCAGCCCCAGAGGCCCCTCCCCCGATTGGGTCTGGGGTAGCAGAAATGAAATATAGATTTTAGTAAGTAATATTATTCTGGAATATTAGAGGAGAGGTGTTAGCAATGTGGAAGTTTGGGAGTGGTCCAGCCGTTGAGCTGCTTAGGACATATTAAAATAGAAGGCTTCATTATGAACCTTTCATCCAAGAATTCACAACATTGGGGTAATAGGGAGAAGCACACATGCATGCACCATCCACACCCACCTGGGAGTTAAAAATAGATTAGCCATACTACCATTACCCTGAGATTCCCCCTCATACCAGTCAAGATGGCCAAGATCAAGAACTCAGGTGACAGCAGATGCTGGTGAGGATGTGGAGAAAGAGGAACACTCCTCCATTGCTGGTGGGATTGCAAGCTGGTACAACCACTTTGGAAATCAGTCTGGTGGTTCCTCAGAAAATAGGAAATAGTTTGACCTGAAGACCCAGCTATTCCATTCCTGGGCAGATGCTCCATAATATAACAAGCTCCACTATGTTCATAGCAGCCATATTTATAATAGACAAAAGCTGGAAACAACCCAGATGTCCTTCAACAGATGAATGGATACAGAAAATGTGGTACATTTACACAGTGATGTACTACTCGGCTATTAAAAACAATGACTTCATGAAATTCATAGGCAAATGGATGGAACTAGAAAATATCGTCCAGAGTGAGGTAACACAGTCACAAAATAACACATATGGTATCCACTCACTGTTAAGTGAATATTAACCCAAAAGCTCAGAATACCCAAGATACAATTCATAGACCATATGAATCTCAAAAAGATGGAAGACCAAAGTGTGGAAGCTTCAGTTCTACTTTTAAAGGGGAACAAAATCATCATGGGAGGTAGAGGGAGGGAGGAATCTGGGAGGGAGGGGAGGGAAAAGGGGTGCAGGATCAGGTGTGGAAGGAGACAGGGGAGAAGTACAGAGGGTCAGGAAATTGAACAGAGGTGTGTAGCAGTGGGGGATGGGAAACTGGGGTCACCACTAGAAAGTCCCAGATGCCAGGGAAGCAAGAGGTTCCCAGGACCCAATGGGGATCACATTAGCTGAAATACCCAACAAGGGGATAGAGAACCTGTAGAGACCATATCCAGTGGTGAGGCACAGCCCCCATTAGGGGGATGGGGCTACTCACCCATCATAAAAGTATTAACCCAGAATTGCTCCTGTCTAAAGGAAATACAGGGACAAAGAGTGGAGCAGAGACTGGAAAGAAAGGTCATCCAGAGTCTGCCCCACATGGGGATCCATCCCACATACAGACACCAAACCCAGACACTATTGCGGATGCCAAAGAAGTGCTTGCTGACAGGAGCCTGGCATAGCTGTCTCCTGAGAGGCTCTGCCAGAGCCTGACCAATACAGATGTGGATGCTTGAAGCTAACCATCAGACTGAGAATGTGGACCCCATTGGAGGAGTTAGGGGAAGGACTGAAGGAGCTGAAGGGGTTTGAAACCCCATAGGAAAAACAACAATATCAACCATCCAGATCCCTCCCAGAGCTCCTAGGGAGTAAACCACCAGCCAGAGTACACGTGGAGAGATCCATGGCTCCAGCTGCATAAGTAGCAAAGGATTGTCTTATCTGGCATCAGTGGGAGAGGAGGTTCTTGGTCCTGTGGAGGCTCTGATGCTCTAACATAGGGGGATGCTAGGGTGCGTAGGTAGGATTGGGTAGGTGGGTGGTGGAGCACCCTCATAGAAGCAGTGGCAGAAGAACGGGATAGAGGGCTTGTGGAGGGGAAATCAAGAAGGAAGACAATATTTGAAATGTAAATAAATAAAATAACCAATAAAAAAAATAAAATAAGAATTCATGACAAACAATGATCAGTGAGGAAGGCAAGATAAACCAATACTTAACAACATTGTAAGTGAAGTCCAGGGTCAGTAAAGTCCAACAAAGACAAGCAAAGGGGGTGGGGGGAAGACAAACTAACACCACTCAGCATCGTTCCCTGTCTCTTTGGTTATCTTTATGCCCTTTCCAAACATCACATGTTCCCTCAAGCATCCACTCTAGCAGAACATCACAATCCCTTTTTATAGGCAGCTTCCAGAAAAGCATCACGTGTCTGTTCTCAGCAAAACATCCTCCCATATGTCTACTTCAGCATAAACATTGTCTCATATTTCTGCTTCAGCAAAACATCCTCTCATAAGACAGTATCCAGAAAAACATCACATGACACAACTGAGTCTCCAAAAACCAGAAATGTCAACCGCAAGTAACTCTTCTTTAATTGTGCCCAATATTTCCTACTTGATTTCCCTTTACTTTTAATTTCTCAGCATTTCTATGCTTGGAAATATTGTCTTTCTTCTTTATCTTTGAGAAACTGCTCTTGCTGTCACCCTTTCCTCAGTCTTCTCAATCACTAGATCATAAAATTCTTTAGCATAGAATCCAGACAAAATCCTTCTTCATGGTCTTCAGAGCTTACATAACAGTTTGTATGGAGGTGGGTGTCTTCCATGATTTTATAAACTTTAGCCTGAATTATTAACCTCCCATGAAATAAACAAAAGTTACCCTGAAGAGCTTGGGCTTCACCAGTCACAAACATCTAGATGTTATGCTGACTTTTTCAGACACCAAGACACAGTTATTATCCCTTACTCTGACACTAACTCAGAAGCCTTGGCAGAAAGAGCTAATACATTCCATCGATGAGCAGTGGGCATGAACATACATTCTGTTTTTCTAGGAGCAGTTCCTGTCAACGTGCTTCATCCTAGGGTACCATTCGTCTGTGTAAGTGCCCTTATCCTCAAAAATAACTTCCTCTGCTTGAAAATTAAAAAGATCTTCATGAAGATCTAGACTTCTGAGTCAGGTAAGATAATTCAGATTATAAAGTGACTACCACCAAGTCCAATTACTCAATCTCTAGAACCTCCAAGCAGGAGAGAACTGACTCCTGAAAGTTGTCCTTTGCTCTCAAAGTATACATCCACAAATACATACTCGCATGAATTAATTAAATAAATGTGGGTATAAATAAAAAATCTTCAATTACTCTTTGTATTCTCTACTTAGAGACCTTTAAGATAACTTCTTTTTTAAAAAAACATAAGAAAAACAAACTTCTATATAGGGAACAAAGCAAGGGAAAGATAGTTTGATGCCTCTGAGTTAGCATATACATAAAATGAAATAAAGAGACACATGTCATGCCATATTCCAACCAGAATGAAAAATGCAGAGGATAATAAGCCTATGGCAAAGTTCCTGACTCTGCTCAAACAGGCTCCAAGTCATTAATCCAGTACCCTTGGCCTCCAATGTACCATGACAGTAAACCTATTAGCCTGGGTGGAGGGACAAATAAGCTGTGTGAGTCTTGAATTAGTTGTCTGGATGATGTTGCAAAATTCTGACTGCAGATTCTCCTTTTCCAGCAAATGGGAAGCTTCCTAATCGTGCAGAGAGAAAGGGTGTAAAAAAAATCAGAAAAAGAGAAAAAGAAGACCTTATATCTAAGGAATATTTGCTCACTCATGCAGTGAATTTTGGAAGCTTCCATTCTGCCATTCAAACAGGGGGAGAAAAAATAAAGAGTAGGAGAGGCACAAGACAAAATAAAGAAGGGTTGGAAGCCTTTCCTCTAATACCAGCAAACACTTGTATGTTCAGGGTCTCCTGGATACATGGAAATTTTGACTTAAAGTGTCCTGACATCAGGACACAGAAAGCTACCTATCACAGATGTCTCTGTCTCCAGAGACCGGCTTCTAGCTTGTATCCTGTGATCATATCCTACATATTAAACGACTGCTTAGGAATTCATTGGGTCATGTTAACAGTCTCATTTGAGAATGACTGACCTATTGATTAGAATCTGGCAACCTGGCTACACTAATAGAAAAATCGGAGAAAGCTTTTTCCTAGACACTTTTTGAGGTCATACCTTTCCTCCTCCAAATCCATTCCCCAAGCTTGAAAAGATGAAGAAGAGTCCAGTCAAAGGACTGCTCCAGCAGGCTCCATGACTCCCGTGTAAGATGTGTTTTTAACTTATATTTTATGCATCTGCTTCCAGATATCTGGTGATACAATATTTAAAATGAAGGAAATGTTGAGTTATCCCTCAAAGAAGATAATCTAGGATATATTGCACATTTAGAGGATATTCTTTTTATTTACCATGGGAGGTCCATATGTCTCAGAAATGACATTGAGAATTTTTTAATTCTGTTTCCTATTCCTAGTAAGTTAATCTCCCATGCTTTCTACAGTTGTGGAAAAAAAACACCATGACCGAAAGCAAGTTGAGAAGAAAAAGGTTTATTTGGCCTACACATTTAGATCACAGTCCGTAACTGAGAGGAACCAGGGCAGACATTCAAGCGGGATCAGAGGCAGAAAAAGTGGAGAAAATAAAGCTGCTTAATAGCTTCCTTTCCACCTCTTCTTTCTTATAGCTCCAAGGACTACTTCATCCATAATGCACTGTACCCTCTCTCAGCATTCAACAATCAAGAAAAGGCCACACAGACATACCCACAGGCCAATCAGATAGAAGAAGTTACTCAATTGAAATTGAGGATCCACCACCCAGGGTAACTCTAGCTGTTGACAAAAAAAAAAAAAAAAAAGCAATGGATAAAAAGAAGAGTTAGCAACAAGTTTACTATTGTAACAAAATAACCTGATCAGATTAACTAGAGATTTTCTTCACAGACCAGAGAAACACAATGACAGCTAGATCATCCAAAACTAGTGAAGAATTAAAGTCTCATCTACAATATGTATGAACATATCTTGGATTTATTGTATCCTTTTAATGAATCTCGTTGTCCCATATGACAGAAACAAAATTACAAATATATCAGCCTCAGACTTCTGCAGGAATATAGTGTTCTGAGTGATCTGCCGCACTGTATGAAGCCCAGTTTCCATGCTTTCCTGCTTATAACTTGCTATTGCTCACTCAGTGTATAGTTCTGGGCTAATGTTTTTGCCTCAGATCTAGCCATAATATCAATTACAGAAGACTGGTGGCAATCACATCAAAAACTACAGTAATATACTTTTTAACCTATACATTTACTATTCAAAATTATCGCATTATACAGGCAGCCAAAACTGTTCTTAGATGTTGCCAAGCATTCAACTTTCAGGGGGAATGTTTTAACTTTACCCCAAACCTATACACACACATACACACACACACACACACACACACACACACACTCACACATACACACACACTCACACACACACACACATACACACATGCACATACACACACTCACACACACACATGCACACACACACAAACACACATACACACATATACACATATGCACATACACACACACTCACACACACACATGCACACACACACATACACACATATACACATATGCACATACACACACACATACACACACACTCACACACACACATGCACACACACACAAACACACATACACACATATACACACATGCACATACACACACAAACACAGATATACACACACACTCACACACACCACAACACATACACTCACACCCACACACACACTTCATCATCACAACTGGGCTAAGAGTACAACTTGGAATATGAAGTGGTTAATTCTGTTACCCCAAAAAAAGTCAAGGAATAGCTCACAAGAAACACCTTTCACAGAATAATCCACAAAAAATGCAAAACATGCTGTATAATATTTGAATGAGATTTCTACAATATAACATGAACCGATATAATTAATTTTATGTTGAACATTTTGCCTATTTTGTCTAAAAATTCTATGAAATTTTAAGAGGAAATCCAAACTATACTGTGCCCTATAGATCTCCAATCTAAAATATTTAGAACTCTTGATTTTTAAAAACCAGGGTTTTTACTAGTTTGTTGGGAAGTTTTACTCACTGTGTTTTGCATTTCGATCATATTAACAACTCCTCAGATCTTCCCATGGCTGTACTCAAATATGTCCCCACTCACCCAAAGTTTATAATTCTTTCCCCTCCAGTCAAGACCAATCCGTGCTTTCCAAATGTTTTTATTGAAAATTTATGCACTATATTCTGAAGACAGTGTCTCCTTCCCATTTACTCTCAGATCTCTCTCTCTCTCTCTCTCTCTCTCTCTCTCTCTCTCTCTCTCTCT
>JADRCH010000014.1:10678163-10693748 GCA_019843965.1 Rhynchomys soricoides | reverse complement strand
TCTCTCTCTCTCTCTCTCTCTCTCTCTCTCTCTCTCTCTCTCTCTCTCTGTGTGTGTGTGTGAGTGCATACTTCTTGTGCTTTTGTTGTTGTTGTTGCTGGATTGTTTTTATTTTTTTAACTTAGGTGTATGCTCTTTCACCGTGTGGCTGACTTATCAGGAGCTATGCTTCTAGAGAAAATGGCTCTCCTTCTCTCAGAAACTAACAATTACTAATAATATGTGGCTACCTCTTCAATACTCAGTGTAATTGTAGTCTCAAAGGAGTCTTCATGAAACTGCAAATGTCCTTTAGAAAGATTGTGTAGTGTACTTACTATGAAAGCCAGCATACCTAACAAAGACAGATTGTTCTGATGGCCTGGAATAGATGTGGACTTCCAGGGGTGGCGCTCTGGGATCAAGCTCCTAGGTGTGACTGAAAATACAGCTTTACTGCTTTGTAAACCTTCAGTTACTTTACCTCCAGCATATGGGGGTAAAATCCACCCCTCGTAGTGCGAAGTAGTCTCTAAGAGATATATAGGAAATAATGCTAGCACATGACAGTTTTTAATAGACCATTTGCATACAAATTTGAAACTCATAACCAAGCTAAAACTGAGTAACACCTTCTAGACAGGTCCGTCCACACTACTTAATACCATTCAAGCCCTACATGCTTTGATTCAGTAGGTAATATGACCTGACTAGATAAAACATCAGCTTTGCCTTTTTGGTGTGAATTTACAGCTATTTATCTTCATAGTTTAGGTTAGCAACTGATAAATTCTTCTATGGCTTCTGGAATTCCCTGAGGAAACAACAGAAGTATTTATTTTCACATCCATCCAAACATAAAGAAGGTTCTACTGCACTGGCAGCCCGGAGTGAGCAGAAAGGGAAAGGTAGTGAAAATGGCGTTGTTTCCACCAGGACTTTCAACTTCAACCATTTATATTTGTAATGGAAACAATAAACTGTTTACAGAGAACTCCTTTTTTCTGTTTGTTGAAACAGTCTGTCTTTCGAAGCAACAACATGGAAATCATGCTTCTAGACAAAAGGAAGACCCATTTCAGTGTCCTAACTGAAGGGCAGTGCGGGAAACATGTGCTGTCACTGGTGTTGCCACCTGGTGTCTTAGTAACTAAAAAGACTGATGACTTTATTATCTTCTTTTTATTAGATATTTTATTTATTTACATTTCAAATATTATCCACTTTCCCAGTTTCCCCTCCACAAACCCTCTATCCCATCCCTCCCTGCTTCTATGAGTGTGCTCCACCACCCACCCACTCATTCCCACCTCACCACCCTAGCATTTCCCTTCACTAGGGCATTAAGCCTTCACAGGACCAAGGGCCTCTCCTCAGCTTGATGCCAGATAAGGCCATCCTCTGCTACATATGTGGCTGGAGCCATGGGTCCCTCCATGTGTACTCTTTGGTTGCTGGTTTAGTCCCTGGGAGCTCTGGGGGTTCTGGTTGGTTGGTATTGTTGTTCTTCCTATGGGGTTGCAAACACCTTCAGCTCCTACAGTCCTTCCCCTAACTCCTCCATTGGGGTTCCCATGGTCAATCCAATGGTTGACCTCAAGCATCCTTATCTGTATTGGTCCAGGTTCTGGCCGAGCCTCTCAGGAGACATCCACATGAGGCTTCTGTCAACAAGCACTTCTTAGCATCAGCAATAGTGTCTGGGTTTGGTGGATGCATATGGGATGGATCCCCAGGTAGGGCAGTCTCTGGATGGCCTTTCCTTCAGTGTCTGCTCCACTCTTTGCCCATGTATTTCCATTAGACAGGAGCAATTCTGGGTTAAAATTTTAGAGTTAGATGGGTGGCCCCATCCTTAAATCTGAGGCTGTGCCTAAACTCTGTGGTCTCTACAGGTTCTTTCTCCCCTTTGTTGGGTATGTGATGAAGACATACAGCTACATCACTGGTTGTATGAAGCTAAGGAATTTTTTGATGAAAATGAAAGGTAGAGATTCTTATCACCAGCCATGTCTTGGTTAGCCTGAGCAAACACCAATAGAAGCTTTGTGGAACTCTCTAAGCAAATGTTAGGCTTTACGCTGGTATCATATGAGTTTCACATGAGCCAGCTTCATACAGCTGGATTGCAGGCTGTTTGGTGACAACTCTGTCTTAGACACTTCCTGGCTTACATATGATCTAGCTGTAAGACTTGGCACTTGTGACTATTCAATAAGTGTGAGGCTTTACGTTGGTATCATATGAGTTTCACATGAGCCAGCTTCATACAGCTGGATTGCAGGTTGTTTGGTGACAACTCTGTCTTAGACATTTCCCGGCTTACATACGATCTAGCTGCAAGACTTGGCACTTGTGGCTATTCAATAAGTGTGCTATCATTTAGCTGAAGGAGATCAGGGTTTTTTTCATCAAAATCCACCACTAAATCCACCTTGAGGTAGCTGTTCTCCAGCCCTTCTCTTCTGATCTCCTGTCCTTTGCTCTTCCGTATAGCCATGACTTGAACCCTCTTTAGAACTCATTGTTCTTGGCCTTCAGAACCTGGTATCCCAAATTATCAGAATGGAAACATACTCCAAAGATGAGAATCTCTGCTTTTTCCTTCTTATAGCCCCTTAGTTAGGAAAGACCTTCATTTTCAAAGATGACAAAGTTTTCAGAATGTAAAATAATTTGAGGAATGCTCCTTCCTTCATTCCATCCATTCTCTTCTAATGAGGTGCTTACCCTGCATAGGCACGACCTGCCATGGTGGATGATAATAACAGAACATGAACTCCAGATCAGTTAATGAAAAAAAAATCCCTTTGGATTATTTAGTCTAATGCCAAAGAAATTATTTTTGAGTCAAAATTTAGGTGATATGAACATGTGTGTTCCTTATGATCAAGTTTCTAGACATATTATTCAACTTTTTAATTAACTTATTTATTTGTTCACTTTACATCACTCCTGTCTTCTCCCAGTACCCCATCACACAGATCCTCCTCCCACTCCCCCTGCCCATCTCCATTCAGTTTATCTGGAAGAATAAAAGTTTAAAAGGAGTCAGATAATACAAATGCTACATACACTATCTAAAGAGGGGGCAATCGTTCCTTAGCTTCCAACTTTTCTAAAATCCACCCAAAACCTCAACATCCCCAGAGTTGGTCCTTCCCCCCTAAGTAATATATACTGAGTACCTGCTCTATATGACACAGTTTCCTGGTTGAAGAAGATGCCATAGTCATCACGCTGGTCTGATCCCCATGGTCACAGAGCTGCTGAACCATTACAGAAAGGTTTTGGGCCTGCCTGTTGTTATTTTATCCTGAAATTAACTTAATGGTATTCTAAATAATTCTAAACTGCATTACTTTAAGAACTATACTACTGTAAACATGTCACTGGAATAAATCATTATAATCTCATATTAAAATCTACTTTTAAACAACTAGGATGTCAAAAGATTTTGGATCTTCATTTGTACCTGAACTACATAAAATAACTTGGACAAAATCTTGAACCACAACTTAGGACTTTTTCACAACCTAATAGATGTCAAAGTTTAATTTTGTTAATACTTCAATAAATATTAAACATTAAAATCTTGCATTTTAGTGTAAAGTGAGGCAATGTTTGTTGTTTCAAACAATAATGCTTTATTTCCCTCTCTTCCTATTCAGGAAGTTGATGTAAATTTACCTTTTTTTCCCTCCCTAGAATCTTTGAAAAGAAAGCATAAAACCCCATGCCTGCAGGTAACATTAGATCACATCCCAGAAGCCTGCCAAGGCTAACATTTGAAGATGATAGTAATGATGATAAAATCTATTTTAATGTACCATATTAGACAGAGAAAATCATTTAATCCTCTACAAGGTCACCTTTCTGAATTCAGAAATGAGCAGGTCACTCTTCTGCTTGACGTCTCACTATAGTCTGATTACCTCGAAGACATGGTTTTTTACCTTGGCTGGGCAGAAAGCCCCTCTGTCACTCTGTGGCCTTATTTCTGTTCTTCTCATTCATCTCCCTCCTCTCTATATGTGGCATCTTAGCTTCCCTTCACTGCACAGTCTAGCCCATCTACAAAGTGCCCAGCTAATCTTTTACTTGCAGGCAAACTGACAGTTGTTTCCCCTGGTTTTAGTAACACCTTTGCATTCCTGACAGCTTGGAGAACTTTCTTTCAAAAGTCTTCAAAGTCACTCCATCTGTGAAAACATCTGCAAGCTTTCTCAGGGGTAGAAAAAAATAATTAGAGGACCCTATTCTACCATAATTGGGTTTTGTTCATAATTCTGAATTGACTTGTTCAATTTTTATTTTTACTGTGTCTTGAGAACAAGAACCACATTTCAATAATCTGTGGATTTAAGTTGCCATTGTTTAACTAAATGCTCCATGCGTTACTATCCACTTAAAGAAGAAAACTGGAGAGTATTTGATGGGATAAGTGATATATAATATTCTGTGCCACTCTGTATGAACAAGAGGCTAACTAAAATTCACCTCATCAAGATGCAGTGTAGACTTGGAGACTGACAGAGTGTCCCCACAGGCTCAGATGCAAACTCAGCTCAGATGCTCAGACACATCATTCATTCTGACCTTGAACATTTACCTCAAGGCCTAACAGGATTACCATGGTCCTTAAACAGGAAGTAACTGAATGGATTCAAAACACATGCTCTGGTCTCAAACAGCTCACATAATCCTAGCTCTACCACAGAATAGCCTGTGAACTTGAATGAGTTTTAATTTTGAATCTGTTGACGAATTTGTGTGAAGCTTGTACAAAATGGCAGTATGGATAACATGGCAGAACAAATCCTTTCCTTCTGCATCTAAGTAAGCATTCTTTATTAAGGGGCTATATTGCATAAAAATCTATCCCAAATGTATGTGCTGACCATGTGCTCTGTCAAGAGACAGAGAGAATGTAACCTTGTCATAGCCAAATGATCATTTATTAAGTTCTTGTTCTTTAGAGTTTTAATTTTCCCATGATCCATACTAAATTCCATTTTTGAAAATTATCCATACTGAGGGGTCTTCCGGTTTCCATCTGTGGTCAGAGACTTCAGTCTCTGCTACATGGCTCCATAGCCAAAAAGCACTGGGAGAAAGCTAGCATCCCAGGAGTGTGGACAAGCTCATGAGTGGAGGTAAGACAAACACCACTGCTCAGCAGGACCCACCCGGAACCCTCAGGACACAGGGACTAAGGAGCAGCTTGGGACAGGAGCCTTCCAGTTTATGCCAGTGGCCAGGGACTTCAGTCTGTGCCACATGTCTCCATATCCAAATAGCAAAGGGAAAGAGCTAGCCTCCCAGGAGTGTGGACAAGCCTGTAAACGGGGGTAAAGCCAGAACCTCTGCTCAGAGAGACCCACCCAGAACCCTCAGGACACAGGGACTGAGGAGTGGTTTGCTTCTGCAGCAGAGAGCTGATCCTGTGACACAGGGCTCCAAACTCAAATAGTGCCAGGAGAGAGCTGGTCACCCAAGAGTGCCGACATACCTTCAAAGCACAGGAAAACCACCACTTCTGTTCAAATTCTTTGATCAAGAGGATCAAATCAGAATTTCAAATTCTTTGATCAGAATTCTTTGAATTCTGTTCAATTCTTTGTCCAGAGCCATCAGGACACAGGAACCAAGGAAGAACTGGGGACAGGATCCTTCTGGTTTCTGTCTGGACCCCAGAGCTGACTCTGTACCACAGCTCTCCAAACCCAAACTCCTCTCAGAGAGAGCTGGTCTCCAAGGAGTACTGACACAAAGGCTTGAAGAAGGGACAAGACACAGTCAGAGAGAACAAGACTGGCTAACACCAGAGATAACCAGATGGCAAAAGGCAAGGGCAAGAACATAAAGAACAGAAACCAAGGCAACTTGGCATCATCAGAACACAGTTCTCCCACCACAGCAAGCCCTGGATACTCCAACATACCCAAAAAGCAAGATGCAGATTTAAAATCACTTCTCATGATGATGATAGAAGACTTTAAGAAGAAAATAAATAACTCCCTTAAAGAAATACAAGAGAACACAGGTAAACACCTAGAAGCGCTTAAAGAGGAAATACAGGAAAGCACAATCAAACAAGCAAAGGAAATTAACAAAACCATTCAGGATATAAAAATGGAAATAGAAATAATAAAGAAATCACAAAGGGAGACAAGCCTGGAGATAGAAACCCTAGGAAAGAGATCAGGAGTCATAGATGCAAGCATCACCAACAGAGTACAAGAGACAGAAGAGAGAATCTCAGGTGCAGAAGATACCATAGAAACATTGACACAACAGTTAAAGAAAATGCAAAATGCAAAAAGTTCCTAACCCAAAACATCCAAGAAATCCAGGACACAATGAGAAGACCAAACCTAAGGATAATAGGTATTGAAGAGGGTGAAGATTCCCAACTTAAAGGGCCAGTAAATATCTTCACCACAATTATAGAAGAAAACTTCCCTAACCTAAAGAAAGAGATGAACATAAACATTCAAGAAGTCTACAGAACTCCAAATAGATTGGACCAGAAAAGAAGTTTCTCCTATCACATTATAGTCAAAACACCAAACGCACAAAACAAGGAAAGAATATTAAAAACAGTAAGGGAAAAAGGTCAAGTAACATATAAAGGCAGACCTATCAGAATTACATCAGATTTCTCACCAGAGACTATGAAAGCTAGAAGATCCTGGACAGATCTCATACAGGCCCTAAGAGAACACAACTGCCAGCCCAGGCTGCTATACCCAGCAAAATTCTCAATTACCAAAGATGGAGAAACCAAGATATTCCATGACAAAACCAAATTTACAGAATATCTTTCTACAAATCCAGCCCTACAAAGGGTAATAGATGGAAAATTCCAATACAAAGAGGGAAACTACACCCTAGAAAAAGGAAAAAAGTAATCTTTCAACAAACCCAAAAGAAGATAGCTTCACAAACATAAAAATAACATTGAAAATAACAGGAAGCAACAATCACTATTCCTTAATATCTCTTAACATCAATAGACTCAATTCCCCAATAAAAAGACATAAGCTAACAGACTGGATACATAAACAGGACCCAGCATTTTCCTGCACACAGGAAACACACCTTAGTGTTAAAGACAAATACTACCTCAGAGTAAAGGGCTGGAAAACAATTTTCCAGGCAAATGGTCCCAAGAAACAGGAAAGAGTAGCCATTCAAATATGGAATAAAATCGACTTTCAACCAAAAGTCAGCAACAAATATAAGGAAGGACACTTAATACCCATCCAAGGAAAAATCTACCAAGAAGAACTCTCAAATCTGCACATCTATACTCCAAATGCAAGGGCACCCACATTCATGAAAGAAACTTTAGTAAAGCTCAAAGCACACGTTGCACCTCACACAATAATAGTGGGAGACTTCAACAGCCCACTCTCATCAATGGGCTGATCTTGGAAACACAAAATAAACAGAGACACAGTGAAACTAACAGAAGTTATGGACCAAATGTATTTAACAGATAACTATAGAACATTTCATCCTAAATCAAAATAATATATCTTCTTCTCAGCACATCATGGTACTTTCTCCAAAATTGACCATGTAATTGGTCAAAAAAACAAACCTCAACAGATATAAGAAGATTGAAATAATCCCATGCCTCCTATCAGATCACTACCGATTAAGGCTGGTCTTCAATAGCAACAACAACAACAGAAAGCCCACATACACATGGAAGCTGAACAATGCTCTACTCAATGATAACGTGGTCAAGGAAGAAATAAAGAAAGAAATTAAAGACTTCCTCGAATTTAGTGAAACTGAAAGTACAACTTACCCAATCCTATGGGACACAATGAAAGCAGTGTTGAGAGGAAAACTCTTGCTCTTGCTCTGAGTGCCTCCAAAAAGAAACTGGAAAGAGCATACACTAGCAGCTGAATAGCACACCTGAAATCTCTAGAACAAAAAGAAGCTAATAAACCCAAAAAGAGTAGTAGACAGGAAATAATCAAACTCAGGGATGAAATCAACCAAGTAGAAACTAAAAGAACAATACAAAGAATCAACAAAACTAGGAGCTGGCTCTTTGAGAAAATCAACAAGATAGATAAACCCTTAGCCAGACTAACCAGAGGGCACAGAGACAGTATCCAAATTAACAAAATCAGAAATAAAAAGGAAAATATAACAATAGAATCTGAGGAAATTAAAAAAATCATCAGTCCCTACTACAAAAGGCTATACTCAACAAAATTGGAAAATCTGGATGAAATGGACAATATTCTAGGCAGATAGCAAATACCAAAGTCAAGACAGGATCAGATAAACCATCTAAACAGTCCCATAACAACTAAAGAAATAGAAGCAATCATTAAAAGTCTCTCAACCAAAAAAAAAAAAAAAAAAAAAAAAAAAAAAAAACCCCAGGACCATATGGGTTTAGTGCAGAATTCTATCAGGCCTTCAAAGAAGACCTAATACCAATAATCTTCAAACTATTCCACAAAAATGAAACAGAAGGAATACTACCCAATTCATTCTAAGAGGCCACAGTCACACTGATACCAAAACCTCACAAAAACCCAACAATAAAAGAAAACTTCAGACTAATGTCCCTTATGAATATCAATGCAAAATTACTCAATAAAATTCTTGCAAACTGAATCCAAGAACACATCAAAATCATCATTCACCATGATCAAGTAGGCTTCATCCCAGGGATGCAGGGATGGTTCAATACTCAGAAATCCATCAATGTAATCCACTACATAAACAAACTCAAAGAAAAAACCACATGGTCATTTCATTAAATGCTGGATAAGCATTTGACAAATTTCAACATCCCTTCATGATAAAAGTCTTGGAAAGATCTGGAATTCAAGGCCCATACCTAAACATAGTAAAAGCAATATACAGCAAACCAGTAGCCAACATCAAACTAACTGGAGAGAAACTTGAAGCAATTCCACTAAAATCAGGGACTAGACAAGGCTGCCCTCTCTCTCCCTATCTATACAATATAGTACTTGAAGTTCTAGCTAGAGCAATTAAACAACAAAAGGAGGTCAAAGGGATACAAATTGGAAAGGAAGAAATCAAAATATCACTATTTGCAGATGACATGATTGTACACTTAAGTGACCCAAAAAAACTCCACCAGAGAAATGCTACAGCTGATAAACAACTTCAGCAAAGTGGCCAGATATAAAATTAACTCAAACAAATCAGTAGTCTTCCTATACTGGAAGGATAAACAGGCTGAGAAAGAAATTAGGGAAATGACACCTTTTACAATAGTCACAAAACAATATAAAGTATCTTGGTTTCACTCTAATCAAACAAGTGAAAGATCTGTAGGACAAGAAATTCAAGTCTCTGAAGAAGTAATCGAAGAAGACCTCAGAAGATGGAAAGATCTCCCATGCTCATGGATTGGTAGGATTAATATAGTAAAAATGTCCATCCTGCTGAAAGCAATCTACAGATTCAATGCAATCCCCATCAAAATTCCAACTCAATTCTTCATAGACTTAGAAAGAGCAATTCTCACATTCATTTGAAATAACAAAAAACCCAGGATAGCAAAAACTATTCTCAACAATAAAAGGACTTCTGGGGGAATCAGTCTCCCTGACCTCAAGCTGTACTACAGAACAGTAGTGATAAATACTGCATGGTATTGGTACAGTGACAGGCAGATAGATCAGTGGAATAGAATTGAAGACCCAGAAATGAACCCACAAACCTATGGTCACTTGAACTTTGACAAAGGAGCTAAAACCATCCAGTAGAAAAAGACAGCATGTTCAACAAATGGTGCTGGTTCAACTGGTGGTCACCATATAGAAGAATACAAATTGATCCATTCCTATCTCCCTGTAAAAAGCTCACGTCCAAGTGGATCAAGGATCTCCACATAAAACCAAATACACTGAACCTAATAGAAGAGAAAGTGGGAAAAAGTCTCGAACACATGGGCACAGGGGAAAAGTTCCTGAACAGAACACCAATGGCTTATGCTCTAAGATCAAGAATCGACAAATGGGACCCCATAAAGTTGCAAAGCTTTTGTAAGGCAAAGGACACTGTCAATAATAGAAAATGGAAACCAACTGATTGGGAAAAGACCTTTACCAACCCTACGTCCAATAGAGGGTTAATATCCAATATATACCAAAAAAAAAAAAAAAAAAAATTAGACTGTAGAGAACCAAATAACCCTATCAAAAAAATGGGGAACAGAGCTAAACAGAGAATTCTCAACTGAAGAAACTCCAAGGGTTGAGAAGCACCTAAAGAAATGTTCAACATCCTTTGTCATTGGGAAAATGCAAATCAAAACAACTTTGAGATTCCACCTCACACCAGTCAGAATGGTTAAGTTCAAAAACTCAGGTGACAGCAGATGTGGCAAGGATGTGGAGAAAGAGGAACATTCCTCCATTGCTGTTGGGATTGCAAGCTGATACAACCACTCTGCAGATCAATTTGGCGGACCCTCAGAAAATTGCACATAATACTTCCTGAGGACCCAGCTATACCACTCCTGGGCATATACCCAGAAGATGCTCCAACATATAATAAGGACACATGCTCCACTATATTCATAGCAGCCATATTTATAATAGCCAGAAGCTGGAATCAACCCAGATGTCCCTCAACAGAGGAATGGATACAGAAAATGTGGTACATTTACACAATGGAATACTCCTCAGCTATTAAAAACAATGACTTCATGAAATTCTCAGACAAATGGATGGAACTTGAAAATATCATCCTGAGCGAGGTAACTCAGTCACAAAAGAACAAACACGGTATGTGCTCACTCATAAGTGGATATTAGCCCAAAAGTTCGAAATACCTATGATTTAATTCACAGGAACTGTTGTACTGAGCTTGGGGTCCCAGATGAAGGAGTTGGAGAAGGGACTGAAGGAGCTGAGGGAGTTTGCAACCCCATGGAGGGAGCAGCAGTGTCAACTGATCACACACACACCCCCCCCCGGTGCTCCCAGAGACTGAACTGCCAACTAAAGAATGCATATGGAGTGACCCATGGGGTTGGTCACATATGTGGCAGAGGAGGACCTTGTTGGCCATCAGTGGGAGGAGAGGTCCTTGGGTCTGAGAGTGTTAGATACACCAGTATAGGGGAATGCCAGGGAGGGAAGATGGGAGTGGGTGGGTGGGTCAGGGAATACCCTCATAGAGGCAGGGGAGGGGGGATGGGATAGAAGGTTTCCAAAGGAGAGACCTGGAAAGGGAAAACATTTGAAATGTAAAGCATGAAAAAAAATAACCAAACTAAACCCAGGATAAACTTTACATGTTTTGTTTTAACTTATCATTTCCAAGCTTTGTTGAATTTATTATTTATTTAAATTGGACTTTATTAAGCAAAATGTACATGATGTATATGTTACTTGCTGTTTAAAGTTCTTAATAGGAGAAATTTTATCTTAGTAAATGTATCTCATGAAAGCTAACCTGTTTAATGATCTCTTCAAAGGAGTGCTGCTTCTTGCTACTGACAACTGTGCCAACTATGGCTAGCACTTTTTGTAGTAATGAAATGCTTCCCCAACTAGAAAATGGCAGAAAATACTTGCAAATCAGTCATCCAAAAGGAATTGATATTCAAAATAGAAGGAATTCAAAAATACCAGAAAAGATACAATTTCAAAATAGGTTAAAGACATGAATAGACTTTTTTCAAAAGAAGGAATATGGACAACAGGCATGTATGGAAATACTGTCATTGGTCATCAAAAATGCAAGTAAAATCATAATAGTCTGATTATCTCCCTGTGCAAAGCTCAAGTCCAAGTGGATCAAGGACCTCCACATAAAACCAGATACACTGAATCTAATAGAAGAGAAAGTGCAGAAAAGTCTCGAACACATGGGCACAGAGGAAAAGTTCCTGAACAGAACACCAATGGCCTATGCTCTAAGATCAAGAATCGACAGATGGGACCTTATAAAATTACAAAGCTTCTGTAAGGCAAAGGACACTGTCAATAGGACAAAATGGCAACCTACAGATTGGGAAACCTCCGATAAAGGGCTAATATCCAATGTATACAAAGAACTCAAAAAGCTAGACTCCAGAGATCCAAATAACCCTATCAAAATATGGGGAAGAGAGCTAAACAGAGAATTCTTAACTGAGGAAACTTGAATGGCCGAGAAGCACCTAAAGAAATGTTCAACATCCTTAGTCATCAGGGAAATGCAAATCAAAACAACCCTGAGATTTCACCTCACACCAGTCAGAATGGCTAAGATCAAAAACTCAGGTGACAGCAGATGTTGGTGAGGATGTGGCGAAAGAGGAACACTCCTCCATTGCTGGTGGGAATGCAAGCTGATACAACCACTCTGGAAATCAGTTTGGTGGACCCTCAGAAAAATGAACATAATACTACCTGTGGACCCAGCTATTCCACTCCTGGGCATATACCCAGAAGATGCTCCAATATGTAATAAAGACGCATGTTCCACTATGTTCATAGCAGCCATATTTATAATAGCCAGAAGCTGGAAAGAACCCAGATGTCCCTCAACAGAGGAATGGATACAGAAAATGTGGTACATTTACATAATGGAATACTACTCAGCCATTAAAAACAATGACTTCAGGAAATTCGCAGACAAATGGATAGAACTTGAAAATATCATCCTGAGCGAGGTGACTCAGTCACAAAAGAATGAACATGGTATGTACTCACTAATAAGTGGTTATTAGCCCAAAAGTTCGAAATACCCAAGAGTCATTTCGTAGCAACAGTAGGGCTGAATGTGAGATCCCACATGGAGGACTTGGAGAAGGGACTGAAGGAGCTGAGGGAGTTTGCATCCTCAGGGAAGCAGCACCAGTGGAAACTGGCCTGACCCCTCGATACTCCTGGAGACTGATCCACCAACCAAAGACTACACATGGAGGGACCCATGGTACTGGCCACATATGAGGCAGAGGTGGGTCTTGTTAGCCATCAGTTGGAGGAGAAGCCCTTGGGTCTGAAGGTGTTTGATCTCCCATTAGAGGAGAATGCCAAGGAGGGAAGACGAGAGTGGGTGGGTGGGTGGGAGTATAACCCCATAGTGACAGGGGGAGGGGAGAGGAAATAGGGAGGTTCCAAAGGGGAGATCTGGAAAGGAGGAAACATTTGAAATGTAAATAAAGTACGAAAAATAAAAAAAAAATAGGCTGATTGTATTTTATTCTCATTAGAATGGTTATTGTCAAAAAGTCAAAGTTCAGACAAGGATACAAATAATGTGAACATATGCACTGTTTGTAGAAATATAAATTAACAAAGCCATTATGCAATCATACAAATTCCTCTTAACAGTAAAAATTTTAATTTCATATTACATAGTAAGTAATGCCATTACTAATATATTCAAGAAAATAAATCATTATAAAGGAGAGTTACCTGCACTTCCATATATATTTCACAGATTATTCATACTAGCAAAATATTGAATCTATCAGGGTTTCTTCAGCAAATGACTTCATAAGGAAGGTGTCTGTGAGGGGTGTTTGTCTGTGAGGGGTGTGTATAAAATGAAATAACATTTATCTATGATACGTGGTCATTTGTAGGGGAAATTGGTAGAATCTGGAATCATTATGTTAAGGGAAATAAGCCAAATAGTGAAAAATAAATACTGCGTGTTCTCATTCATTCCTAGAAACTAAAATTTCAATCTCATAAGACAATGAAATGGAAAAGTAGTCACTGAAGCAGGGGACAAGAGAAGGGCAGAGAGTGGTAAAAAGGAGGAGGAATTTGTTGTAAAATTTAATTAGGGGTTTCTACCTTAGACCATTCAGTTCCCAAATAAATAACTCAAAACTTTCTATTTATAATATGCCTTAACAGCGTTAGAGTTGAGAAGAATGCAACCCACTATGCTATTTTGTCTACTTCCCTGTCAAAAACCCCGAGATATAACTTGCCAAGTTCTGCCTGGGCTGCTCTTACTCCAACTGGCCAGTCCTCATGGTCAGTTCTCACAATCCCTTACCCCACAGTGTACTCCCCACTTTTGTCCTCTCTCCTTTCTTTCCCTCGTGGCCCTGCCTCAGACCCCAAGGCAGGGATCTAAAGCCCTGCCTACTTCTATTCTGCCAAACTATCGGCTGTAGGAATTTTTATTCAACCGACAGATCTAAATTAAGGAGCAAAGTTAGCTAGCATCATTTGGTGTATGTGAAGATTTCCTCATCCCTGAGAGCAACCAGACCTTGGGGGCCAATATATAGCATTACAATACAAAGCAACAGGCCAAAGCTCAACAGGAATCAAAGCACAGGGAGGATGATTGAGTTTGGGTCTCAGGAGCACAGTTCAGGTGTAGCTGCAACAATCTAAGCTATGTTTCAAAATCATTAAAAGAGCCTGGAAGGTTCCCTTAGTAGAAGTGGTTGGTGTTAGAGCAAAAGGAAATATTTCCCAGCCTCATTTAATTACTACACACGGTACAATGTATCAGTGTGTTGTGTGGTACTCCACCACAGAACTTATGGCTCAATGCAGATAAGCATTTAAACAAATAAATAATAAAATGTCTCCTAAAGTAATACCAAAGGGGATACAATCAGTTTGAAGCCAACAGTATCTTCAGATGCCCACATTAGTTATCTTCATAGTTCTGGTGCTGCAATCTGATTTAGTACCAACACTTCTGTTGGGTTTATTATCTCTCCAATGGGCACCAGTCTTAAAATAGATATAACTTATTTGCCCACTAAACCAGATAGCAGTAGGAAGTTATTGGAGTGAGATTTTTTCAAGAGTCCTTAAACTATGTTTATACAATATGTGATCTACACTCTTATACACTAGAAAGTAATCTGTGTAATGTTTGGTTGGTGGTTTTCTTTTCTTTTCTTTTCTTTTTTTTCTTTCAGAAAAATCAATGCAGCCCAAGTGATTCTCCATGCCTTCCATTGCCTGGGATGCACACTGTTTACGTGCCCTGTGCTTCAAGGTCACCTGCTTTATTGTTTCTCCTGACTTGGGGATAAAGAATCAATAAGAACATGATTTGAAAACATTAGGAGGAGGGGTTTTAACTGACATTATTGATATGGTGCAATTCCAAAATGATAAAAGCTAATGTTATTTTCTCGAATTTTAATGTAATTTGTCCTTGTTACTATTCGATTAAAATGTTCCTTTGAGAAAAGACTTCACTTTCCTTCTCTTTGCAAAGAAATCCATAGATAGAGTTTCATTTGCCAGCTGTCAAAATTATCTGTTTTATATAGCTGATCACTCTTTACAATAAATAATCACACTTTGATTAGGGAAGCTTGATTTCTTATTATGAACTATGGACAAAATGTTATGTGTTTATAAGTCACTGAGTAGACGGACTGTTCCTTATGATCCCTCCAGCACAGCCTCTCTCCACTCCTACCACAGTACCTTGCTTCATAAAGCCTTTGTACATTTGCCCTCTGTCCCCAAACTTGAGATAGGTCTGCTTTCCCCTGGTTATGAGTTCTAATTTTTAGTATATTTTTAGGAAATTTAAACATTAATATTGTATTTACACCTTTTCTTCTCCCGACTCCAACTGCTCTACTGTCTTCTACAACACACA
>JADRCH010000014.1:10651917-10677763 GCA_019843965.1 Rhynchomys soricoides | reverse complement strand
ACACATATACACACACACATACACACACACATACACACACACATATATACACACACACATATATACACACACATACACACACACATATATACACACACACATATATACACACACATACACACACATATATATACACACACACATACACACACATATACACACACACACACATACACATACACACACACTCACACACACACACACACACACACACACACACACATACCTTGAGAGAAAACTGATTATCCAATCTTAGTCTGGAGCTCTTCTTCTAGGGGTGGAGCTATGTGAAATTTTTCCTATATGGGTCAACTGGTGCTGTCTTTATGCAGGTCTGCTAAGTTAGGCAGCCATACTCTTGAGCATTCATGGGAATAGCTCTCCTTGTCTGTCAGTCACTGGGAGAAGTGTTTTAAAGTATTCCACTACAATAATGGTTAGCTATTTCTTCATGCACTTTTTGTTTGTGTTTATTGAACTCCATAAGTTTTATCTAAAGCATTTTATCATCTTTCAGGTTTTTTATTCATTTGTTTATTTTATTTCTAAACTATTCATTGTGTATATTCATTGTACATAATACTCTGTTAGACAAGAATATTTTCATTCAATTATATATATGTATATTGCACATATTCTCACATCCCCTCCTTTGTGCTCTCTACCATCTATATCTTATATAGACATGAATTTTTGTGACTACATAAAGTTGAGGAACTAAAAACTAGAGAAAATACATGTATTTATTTTTCTAAAACTGGCTTAGTTCACTTGATATCAGTATCCCCAGTTGCATCCACTTTCTGCAAATAACATGATTCTATTGCAGGGATTAAAATAATTCAATTGTGTATACATATCACAGTTTCTTTATCTATTCCCCAGTACTTGAGCACAAAGGTTTGTTCCAAAACTTAGCTATTGGAAATAGTGCTGCAATAAACTTTGATATGCAAGTGTTTCTCTATCGAGTTCAATTAATTTCCTTTATGTAAATACTCAGGAACAATATAAAAGGGTCTATTTTCAGGTTTGTTTTGTTCTTTATGTTTTTCTCTTCATCTTTCTTATTGTTACATGTGTATAATATATATATTATATATAATATAATATATAATGTATATTTTATATACATAATTTGTTGAGTCTGTTTATGTTGCTTGTATGCTTTTGTCTTTAGAGTGTATCTATTGATATCAGATGACTGATTAGAAGCTCATTTCTGGGGGAACATTGGTTTTCTCGTCTCAGGAGTTGATACCTGTCTATAGTTGCATGCAGGGGTGGGACTTGTAAGGGTTCCTCTCCCTCTTGGCACATCGACTGGTATTTTAATCATTCAGGTCTAGTTTGGGCTGCCATAATTTTAGGATCTTGTGAGTAATCAATTGGTCCTGAAGTAATATACACACAAGTAACATTAAACAGATTGAGCCGCTTATATTTACATTTTTATAAATACACACACACACACACAAATACACACACAGCAATAATTAAAGAACAAAGGTCATGAGTTTGAGAGCAAGGTAGAGGTACACAAGGTAGAGGTACACAAGGTAGAGGTACACAAGGTAGAGGTACACAAGGTAGAGGTACACAAGAAGGGCTGGAAAGAGAAAAGAGAAGGGGAAAATTACATGATTAAACTTTCATTTCAAACTTTTGAACACAATTTAAAAGAAAATTTCATGAATGCCATTTCCTTTACTATGTGGAAGACACTATCTCGTAGCAAATATCTGGTCTGGTTTTCCCTCAGGCTGGACTGTCACACATCCCCAGCAGCAGTGTAGCATCTTTAACTCTCATGATGATTTCTACTTGACATGGGAGCATCATGAAAACACTAAGGCCAGATTTTATTTATCCTTTAGTGTCTGGTTGGTGGCTGGCTTATTAGTTTTTTGTGCAATCCAGACCTTTGCACATGCTAGTCAACTGTTCTACAACTAAGCACATTCTTAGCCGTCTCTCTTCTGTTTTTAAGCTCGGGCATAAGTACACTATAGTCAGAGGCTTTGGCTACAAAAATAACTTAAATTTGATGGTTATTTGGACCTTGCATGAGACATATTTTATAACTCTCTGATTAAATCTTAATAAGAGTATAGCATTTAATATTAAATATAAAGTTGTATATGTATCCATTAAATCAAGTTTTTGCTTATCTTCATTAATTTTGTAAAGCACTTTTTTATCATTTCCCTATTTTTCCTATTAACAATGAAAAGAAACATGTTAGACTCTTTCTTGATGAAGGTATCAGATTTTTGGGTCATAAATGTTTCAAGGCTATTTTGTCAAACACATATTTAAGATTCACATTGTTTCTTTTCTTTGAACATACTTTCCCCCAAGATTTCATATGGAATTTATATAGTCTGTTGTTATTCTTCTAATGGCTATTCTCAGCATTTTACCTTCCTTGCTGAAGTTAATAAAGTTGAATTTTAAACTACCCTTCCTTAATGAAAGGCCCTGAAAGTACATAAGCACCGATCATCTGCCTCCTTAAGCTTTTACTTTATACTGTTGGTGTTTAATGCTTCAGAGCTGCTCTATTAACTCAGTACATAAGACAGTATTGTCATTGTTTTATCTGCATAAGTGTTTGGATTATCCAGTTTCCTCCTCCTCCTCTTCCTCCTCCTCTTCCTCTTCTTCCTTTTCCTCCCCCTTCTTATTCCTCCTTCTCTTCCTTCTCCCTCTTCTTCTTCTCCTTCTCCTTCTTCACTTCCCCCCCCCCATCTCACTAAGTTGATCTGGTTATCCTGGAACTCACTATGTAGACTAGATAGCTAGCTTTAAACTCACAGAGATCTTCTGCCTCCCAAGTGTTGGGACCATTTGGGACTATGATTTCTTATTCCTATCATTGTTTTTCTTTGCTTTAACACATTCTGTTTTAGTTAATATCAACCCAGCACTGAATGACGAATAAACCATTTTTGTTTATATTAATAAACTATGAAGTTAATATTGTAGAGGAGAAGGTAGAAGAGTGGGCCTTGGCAAGAGCTTAGGGTTTTACCCTATATTAACAGGATGAGTTAATGTCATGTAGACTGAAGGATAAATAGAGTTAACAATTAATTGTGTATTTCATAGAATCATGGCAAGATGGTTTAAATGGTAGTGACACAAAAGTGACAAATAATTAAGGTGATAACTATGCCAATGACCGTGATCTGCTCATTATATAGTATGTGCACGCATTGAAGTGTCACGGTATCTCATAAATGTGGCAATTGCTGCTTTAACTAAAAGTAAAAGCATTTTAAGGCTTTGTAGCATTGCAGCTAAGCCCTCCCACTGTTGTTTATAACCCACTGTTGTAACACCTTTTGTTACAGGATGCATCTTATTTTAGTAATAAAAATATGTCCCTTATTTAATTGATTTTATTAAGAGGTTTATTTAAAGCCATTGGTCCTCAATGCTAGCCAGAAACAAAAGTCAACAAAAATCTTTAAATTTTATTTTTTTTAATGCCCTAAAGAATAAACTGGAATACACTGAGTTCTCTGATAATTATTGTCATCTTTCACAGAAGATTACTCACATTCATAGAATTTGTGTCTTAAGTTAGAAACATTCGCACAATTCTATCCCTGCGTCTGAGGTGAGCACATAATCCTGAGAAGGAAAAAGAGACCCAATTACAATCACGGACATGAAAGAGACCCAGGGAAACTGACCCCGTGTGGACTCCAAACCACAGCCTTGGCTTCCAAGGTACCGTGTGCTGAGCAGCTAGGTAATATCAACGAGGCCACCACTGGTAGTTCATTTCTACCAAAGGAAAAGGACTGGTTCCTATCCCTAACTTCAACTATAATAAAGATGTAAATGCAGCAAAATGTTCACTAACAAATGCAGAGGAAAGATGAAGTCAGAAAAATACCATTCTCCTCACCAGTAGGACAAATGGCCCAGACAGGAATCCTCACTGGGTGCTGGGACTACCTAGTGAAAGGTTCAGTGGTAACAGGATATTTACAGTCTCTCATATCATCCTACAAGGTGCATATTAATTGCAAACAGAAAGCTACACTACACAGGAGAATAATTTCATATTCAGAACCGTGATCAAATGTTCACATTGACATCACTACTGGGCAACAATGTGACTGTCAATCATCTCACTGTCATACAATAAGCAATGCTGCCATCAACTGTGAGTTGTCTTTAAGGACACAGCTTTATCCTAATCATAAAGAAATAATTTAAATTTTTCAGAATGGATTCACAGGATGGATTACAAAATTTTACATTATGGCGTATGTGTGTGTTCTTCCAAAAAAAATTAATGTCATTAAAATCAAATAAAAGGTGAAGAAAATGTCCTAGATTAAACAAAACTAGAATGACATAATTAAATGTAAGGCAAAAACTTTAGTCTCAAAATTTTTAATACCTATGTGAAAGTTATATAGAGATAACATAATAGATAATGTTATTAAATTAATACTATATTTTAAGGGTACCATTGTGGTTAAGTAGGAGAATGTCCTTATCCTTAGGGCTGCAACAGAGCTGGGCAGAGAAGGAGGGAGGGAGAGAAAGAAGAAGGGAAAAAAGAAGATAGGATAGACAGAATGAAGAAAGGAAGTTTGTCCAGTTGTTGACTGAATGGAGGATATACAGTAGGCTTTCATTTCTCATCCAGCTATATGTTCTAAGACCTCCAGTGAATGTCAGAAACCATGGATATTACTAGACCGTACATATACTGTGTTTTTCCCTACACATGCGTACTTATGATAGAATTTAGCTCATTAAATATAAGCTGTTAATAAATTAGAACAATTACAGCCACTCCCTCTAATAAGCTTTCCGGGATCATTTCCACTCTGACTTAAAGCCTTATAAAGCAAAATAAGAGGTATTTGAGTACAAACACTGGGATAGCATGCAGTCAATCTAATACTCAGTAGTCTTGATAACTGAACCCAGTGCCGTGTGGCTGAGTAGGAGGTGAACATGGTGAACTAAGCCACTTACACTGGGTTAGAGAGTGCGAATGGATGTAATTTCAGCATACTGTCTATGACAACCTTCTACCTCCCCACTTAATGCTTCTGACTATAACTGACCATGGACAGTTGATGTAATGTAAACAAATGGAGTGAGAGGAGGAACTATTGTATAAATAACCTTTTTCTCTAGACTTGAGGTGATCCAAAATAGAAAGTGAAAGATAGAAGAGAAATCATTTTCTTCCCTTGATTCAATAAAAATCCAGCTCTAAAATGTAGCCTAAGAGATATAGAGTGACTACATTTCATAGTAAAGACTGGTAAGCACTAAAATAAGATTTCAAAGGAAACTATGGAAAATTCTTGTGGAGAGATTTTATGACTGAGACTCGGTATGTGACTGCCTGCAATCATCTGATATTGCAATCATGCAAAATAAATGTCAAATCAAAAGCTAACATCTCAGTATCCCCTCCTACTCCAGAATCTCTGATCATTAATTTACCTCAAGGATATTTATTATCTTGTAATAAGTTGGGGCATCAAAAGAATAATGAAGTAAAATTATACATTATTGATAGTCATTGAAACTATTCAGGCTTCAAAATTTGGGTCAGCATAGGATACAGTAGTTAATATGTTAACATTTAGTGTTTCTCAAAGTAATTTGAAATAGAAGCCAAAGGGTTTTTTCCTTTTGGCATTTATTTTCTTTTTTTTATTGAAAATGCTTTCTTCTCTCGTACAATCCATCCTAACCAGTTCCCATGCCCCAGCTGCACACCTCCTAGCTCTGCCCCACCTCTCCTCCCCTCCCCCTAGATCCACTCTCCCTCCACTTCCTCTTCGGGAAAGAGAGGGTGTCTAAGAGACAACAGATGAACAGAAAAAAAAAAGTTATAATGAGATAAAGTGAAACCCTCATATAGAGTCACAACAAGCCAACCCAACAGGAAGAAAGGAGTTTCAGAAGCAGGAAAAAGAGTTAGAGATGAACATGCACCCACTGTTAAGTGTCTCACAAAAACACAAAGCTAACAGCAATAACATATGTGCAGAGACCTAGTGCAGATCCATACAGGCACTATGCTGGCCATTTCAGTCTTTGTGAGCCCATGAGAGCCCTGCTTAATTGATGAAGTTAGCCATGTTCTCTTGGAGTCTTCTATCCCCTCTGACTCCCACAGGGTTTCCTCCCCTCTTCTGCAGGTCTCCTAAGCTCCAGGGGGAGAGACCTGATGGAGACTTCCAATTAGGCTCTCTCTGCATACATGATGTCTGGCTATGGGACTCTGTACTTGCTCCCATATACTGCCAAACAATACCTCTCTTCTGATGACTGGACAAGGCACTGATCTATGAGGATAGCAGAACATCATTAGGAATTATTTCACTGATTTTTTTTCCAGTCTTGTTTGGTTCTAGCCTAGACCTCTGAGCTATCCATTCTTGGTTCCTGGCCACGTGTAGGGGGAATGGACTCCCTCTCATGGAGCAGGACTCAAGTTAAATCTGACGTTGGTTGTCCACTCCCACAAGTTCTGAGCCTGCATTGCCCCAGCACATCTTGCAGGCAGCACAGATTGTAGGTCAGAGTTTTGTGACTGTATTAGTGTCCATGTTTCTCTTTCTGTAGTCTGCAGAGGATCTTCTTGCACCAAAGAAACTAGAACATAGGAGTGAAGGTTCCACACCTGTACCAACTCAAGCTCTCTGCATTCAATAAGCTATGTGGAAGTTGTCTGTTGCCCTAGCCCTCAGACCCCCAATCCTAGTCAGTTCTTGGGGGTATGGAACAAGAAGGTGCAGAATCAATGACACATTCCTGGAGCCAGGTGAAAACCAAAAAACTCATTTATTTTTGTAGAGAAGAGTGCCTTTATACCCTCTGCCCATGTCCCCTTGGTCCATAACTGTTCATTCAGCTGGCTCCAGGCAATTGGCTGCCCCAGTCACATGTTCTGTCTTTGTTCTTCCCCTGGTGTCAGCCAGGTTCCCAGGTAAGTGAATGCAGAAGCACCTGCTGCACAGTGCATATGCCATTGCAGGGTCACTAATCAGAATGTGCTGACTCACTCCTCCTACAGATGTCCTCAGCCATGGGACCCCACTGTCAGTTTTCAGAGGGCGACCTTCTGTCCTAGCATCAGCCTGGGTTGTTTAGGGATCTCCTTGGCCAGCAATACACTGGAGTGTTACCCAGTCCTGCCCCTGGAAGCCTTCTCTAGCTATAAAAGATAGCCAGGTTAGATTCCATATCCTCCATTACTAGGAACCCGAGCTTGAGTTACCCCTCGCTTGAGCTACCCTTCATAGACTCCAGGACGTTTCCACTGCACTAGGTTTCCACACCACTCCCCAGTGACCCCAGTTCCAGCTGTCTCTTCCCTCACTCTCTCCCTCCATCACCCCTACTTGATCGCTCCAATTCCTGTTCCCACCTGCCCAAGTCCAGCCACAATACTTATTCTATTTTCCCTTCTCAAGGAGATCCATGCCCCCAGCCCCCAACTATAACCCCCCTCTTTACCCAACCTCTCTGGATCTGTGGATTGTACCTGGATGATGATTTATGTAACAGCTAATATCTTTTCCATGTATAACTGAATGCATGCCATATTTGTCTTTCTGGATCTGGGTTACCTCATTTAGGTGTGTATTTTCTAGTTGCATCCATTTGCCTGAAAATTTCATGACATCGTTTTTTAATCTATCTATCTATCTATCTATCTATTTTGAACTCCAGATTTAATTCCTCTCCTGGTCCACCCTCTGACTGTTCCAGATCCCATACCTCCTCCTCACACCCCTGCCTCCACAAGGATTTCCCCACCCCTCACCCCACCAGACCTCTAAACTCCCTGGGGCCTCCAGTCTCTTGAGAGTTGGGTGCATGTTTCTCTGACTAAACCCAGACCTGACAGTCCTCTGCTGCATATGTATTAGGGGCCTCATATCAGCTGGTGTATGCTGCCTGGTTGGTGGTCCAGTGTTTGAGGAATCTCAGGGATCCAGGTTAATTGAGACTACTGGTCCTCCTACAGGGTTGCCCTCCTCCTCAGCTTCTTCCAGTTTTTCCCTAAAACAACCACAGGAGTCAGCAGCTTCTGTTCATTGGTTGGGTGCAAATATCTGTATCTGACTCTTTCAGCTTCTTTTTTGGTCTTTAGGAGGGCAGTCATGATAGGTCCCTTTTTGTGAGCCCTCCATAGCCTCAGTAAGTGTCAGGCCTTGGGACCTCCCCTTGAGCCGGGCCCCACTTTGGGCCTGTCACTAGACCTTCTTTTCCTCGGAGTCCTCTCTATTTACATCCCTGCAGTTCTTTCAGACAGAAACAATTATGGGTCAGAGTTTTGACTGTGGGATGGCAAACCCCTCCATCACTTGATGTCCTGTCTTCCTGCTGAAGGTAGGCACTACAAGTTCCCTCTCCCTAATGTAGGACCTTTCATCTAAGGTCCCTCCCTTTGAGTACTGAGAGTCTCTCACCTCCCAGGTCTCTGGTGCATTCTGGAGGGTCCTGCCAACCTCCTACCTCCTGAGGTTGCAGGTTACCATTCTTTCTGCTGACTTCAGTGCTTGAGTCTTTTTCCCTGATCAATACCAGATCAGGTTCCCCTCTTCCCACCCAACCTCCCCTGTCCACTCTCCCTCCCAGGTCCTTCCCTTTCTCCCCACTTGTGATTGCTTTCTTCTCCCTCCCAGGTGGGACTGAGGTATCCTCACTTGGGCCCTTCAGCTTGTTGACCTTTTTGAGTTCTGTAGACTGTATCTTGGGTATTCTGTACTTTGTTTTAGCTAATATCCACTTATTAGTGAGTACATACCATGCATGTCCTTTGGGTTCTGAATTACCTCACTCAGGATGAAATTTTCTAGCTCCATCCATTTGCCTGCAAAACTCAGGATGTCCTCGTTCTTAAAAGCTGAATAGTATTCCATTGTTTAAATAAACTACACTTTCTGTATCCATTCTTCTGCGTGGAACATCTGAGTTGTTCCCAGCTTCTGGCTATCACAAACAAGGTTGCTATGAACATAGTGGAACAAGTGTCCCTGTGGCATGGTGGGGCATCTTTTGGGTATATTTCCAAGAGTGGTATTGCTGGGTCTTCAGGTAAATCTCTTTCCAATTATCTGAAGAACCTCCAGATTGGTTGTATCAGTTTGCAATCCCACCAGCAATGGATGAGTGTTCCTCTTTCTCCACATCCTCACCAACATGTGTTGTTGCCTGAGGTTTTGATCTTAGCCATTCTGACTGGTGTAAGGTGAAATCTCAGGGTCATTTTGATTTGCATTTCTCTGATCACCAAGGACTTTGAACATTTCTTTAGGTGTTTCTCAGCCATTCAGAATTCCTCTGTTGTGAATTCTCGGTTTAGTTCTATACCCCATTTTTTGATTGGGTTGTTTTATTTTTTGGTTGTTAGCTTCTTGAGTTTTTTAATATCTTTTGGATATTAGCCCTCTATCAGATGTGGGGTTAGTGAAGTTTTTTCCTAATCTGTGGGTTGTTAATTTATCTTATTGGCTATGTCTTTTGCCTTACAGAAGCTTTCCAGTTTCATGAGTTACCATTTATCAATTCTTGATCTTAGAGCATGTGTCATTGGAGTTCTGTTTAGAAAATTTCCCCCTGTGCCAATAAGTCCAAGTCTCTTTTCTACTTTCTCTTCTATTAGATTCAGTGTATCAGGTTTTATGTTGAGGTCCTTGATCCATTTGGACTTGATCTTTGTGCAAGATGACAAATATGGATCTATTTTCATTTTTATGTATATCGACAGCCAGTTAGACCAGCACCATTTGTTGAAAATGCTTTCCTTTTTCCATTGTATATGTTTGGCTTCTTTGTCAAAGTTGAAGTGTCTGTAAGTGTGTGGTTTTATTTCTGGGTCTTCAATTTTATTCTATTGATCAATGTGTCTGTCTCTATAACAATACTATGCAGTTTTTATCACTATTGCTCTGTAGTAAAGCTTGAGGTCAGGGATGCTGATTCCCCCAGAAGTTCTTTTCTTGTTAAGAATAGTTTTTGCTATCCTGGTTTTTTGTTATTCCAAATGAATTTGAGAATTGCTCTTTCTAAGTCTATGAAGAATTGAGTTGGAATTTTGATGGGATTACATTGAATCTGTAGATTGCCTTTGGTAGGATGACCATTTATACTATGTTAATTCTGCCAATCCATGAGCATAGGGGATCTCTCCATTTTCTGAGATCTAATTTGATTTCTTTCTTGGGAGACTTGAAATTATTGTTGTACAGATCATTCATTTGTTTAGTTAGAGTTACCCCAAGATATTTTATAATATTTGTGGCTATTATGAAGGAAGTTGTTTCCCTAATTTCTTTCTCAGCCTGTTCATCATTTGTATAAAGGAAGATTACTGATTTATTTGAGTTAATTTTATATCTGGCCACTTTGCAAAAGTTATTTCTCAGATGGAAAAATTGTCTGCTAGAGTTTTGGGGGTCACTTATGTATACTATCTTATCATCTGCAAATAGTCATACCTTTATTTCTTTGCCAATTTGTGTTGCCTTGATCTTTTTTAGTTGTCTTATTGTTCTAGCTTACACTTCAAGTTCTATATTTAAATAGATATGGGAAGAGTGGGCATCCTTGTCTTGTCCCTGATTTTAGTGGCACAAGTAGGCTTCAAGTATCTCTCCATTTAATTTAAGTTGGCTGTTGGTTTGCAGTATATTGCTTTTATTATGTTTAGGTATGGGCCTTGAATTCCTGATCTCTCTAATACTTGTAACATGAAGGGGTGTTATATTTTGTCAAATGCTTTTTCTGCATCTCAGGGGATGATCATGTGGTTTTTTTCCTTTGAGTTTGTTTATATAGTGGATTACATTAATGCATTTTTGTGTGTTGAACCAACCTTGCATCCCTGGGATGAAGCCTACTTGGTCATGGTGAATGATGGCTTTGATGTGTTCTTGGATTCGATTTGCAAGAATTTTATTTAGTATTTTTGCACTGATATTCATAAGCGAGATTGGTCTGAAGTTCTCTTTTTTGTTTGGGTCCTTGTGTGGTTTAGGTATCAGAGTAATTGTGGCTTCATAGAATGAATTAGGTAGTGTTCCTTCTGTTTCTATATTATGGAATAGTTTGAGGAATATTGGTATCAGGTCTTCTTTGAAAGTCTGGTAGAATTCTACACTAAATCCATCTGGCCCTGGGCTTTGGGGGGGGGAGTTGGGAGTTTTTTAATAACTTCTTCTATTTCCTTATGGGATATAGGCCTGTTTAGATAGTTTACCTGCTCTTAATTTAACTTTGATATGTGGTATCTGTCTAGAAAACCATCCACTTCATATAGATTTTCCAGTTTTATTGAGTACAGGCCTTTGTAGTAAGATCTGATGGTTTGTTTTTTTTAATTTCCTCCATTTTTGTTTTCTCCCTTTTTCATTTCTGATTTTGTTAATTTATACTGCCTCTAGGCCCTTTAGTTAGTTTGGCTGGGGGTTTATCTATCTTGTTGATTTTCTTAAAGAACCAGCTTTTGGTTTTGTTGATTCTTTGTATTGTTCTCATTGTTTCTATTTGAGTTGATTTGGGCCCTGAGTTTGACTATTTCCTGCTACCTACTCATCTCCAGTGTGTGTTGCTTCTTTTCGTTCTAGAGCTCTCAGGTGTGCTGTAAGTAAGTGCTAATGTAAGATCTCTCCAGTTTCTTTACCAAGGTGCTTAGTGGTATGAATTTTCCTCTTAGCACTTCTTTCATTGTGTCCCATAAGTTTGGGTATGATGTGTCAACATTTTCATTAAATTTCAGGTTGAAAGTTCTGTTAGTTTCACTGTGTCTCTGTTTAGTTTCTGTTTCAATGACCTGTCCATTGGTGAGATTGGGGTGTTGAAGTCTCCCACTATTATTGTGCGGGGTTCAACGTGTGTTTTGAGCTTTAGTAAAGTTTCTTTTATGAATATGGGTGCCCTTGCATTTGGGGCATAGATGTTCAGAATTGAGACTTTCTCTTGGTGGATTTTCCCCTTGATGAATATGAAGTGTCCTTCCTCATCACCCTTGATAACTTTTGGTTGAAAGTCTATTTTATTGGATATTAGTATGGCAACTCCAGCTTGTTCCCTGGGACCATTTCCTTGGAAGATCTTTTTCCATTCTTTTACTCTGAGATAGTGACTTTTGTTATTGAGGTGTTTCTTGTATGCAGCAAAATGTTGGATCTTTTTGTGTATCCAGTCTGTAAGCTTATGTCTTTTTATGGGTAAGTTGAGTCCATTAATATTGAGAAATATTAAAGACAGATGTCTGCTGGTTCCTCATATGTTTGTTTTCATAGGTGGATTTAAGTGCTTGTGGTTCTCTCCTTTTGGCTGTTGTGAGATGATTAATATTTGTCTTTTCTTTGGTGCAGGTACCTTCCTTGCGTTGGAAATTTCCTTCTAGTATCCTCTGTTGGGCTGGATTGGTAGATAGATAGTTTGAATTTGGTTTTGTCCTGGAGTATTGTGGTTTCTCTATCTATGTTGATTGAGAGTTTTGCTGGGTATAGTAGCCTGGGCTGGCATTTGTGTTCTCTTCGAGTTTACATGACTTCTGACCAGGCTCTTCTGACTATCATAGTTTCTGTTGAGAAATCTGGTATAATTCTGATAGGTCTACCTTTGTATGTTACTTGGTCCTTTTCCCTTGCATCTTTTAATATTTTTTCTTTGTTTTGTGGGTTTAGTGTTTTAATTATTATATGACGAGAGGATTTTCTTTGCTGTCCCATTTATTTGGTGTTCTATAGGCTTCTTGTACCTTTATGGCCATCTCTTTCTTTAGGTTGGTGAAGTTTTTTTCTATGCTTTTGTTGAAGACATTTTCAGGGCCTTTGAGCTGAGAATCTTCATTCTCTTCTATTCTGATTATTCTTAGATTTGTTCTTTTCATGGTGTCCTGGATTCCTGGATGCTTTGGTTTAGGAGTTTTTTATGTTTTGAATTTTCTTTGACAGTTGTGTCAATATCTTCTACAGAATCTGCTACACCTGGGATTCCCTCTTCTGTCTCTTGTATTCTGTTGGTGATACTTATATGTATAATTCCTGACCTCTTTCCTAGGTTTTCCATGTCCAGGTTTGCCTCCATTTGTGTTTTCTTTATTGTTTCTACTTCCACTTTTAGGCCTTGGATGGCTTTATTCAATTCCTTCACCTGTTTGTCTGTGTTTTCCTGCATTTCTTTCAGTGAATTATTTATATCCTCCTTAAAGGACTCTATTATCTTCATGAGTTAGGATTTTAGGTCAGCTTCCTGATTTTCAGATGTGTTGGTATATTCAGGGCTTGCTGTGGTGGGAGAACTGGGTTCTGATGATGCCCATGTATATTGGCTTCTGTTGCTTATGGTCTTGCGCTTGCCTCTCACCATCTGGTTGTCCCTGGTGCTTGCTGGTCTGGATGACAGTGTCTGGAGTCTGCCTCTTTTGTCCTTGGGTTGCTTCAGGTCTCCTGGTAGGCCTGAGTCCCTGACTGTATCATACCACCTGCGAGGCCCTCCAACTGGGGGCTCTTCAGAGGAGCAGAGATGCTTCTGATATGTTGCCCTGGCTGCAGTAGATCTCCTGGGAGGCCTTCAAACTGTGGGGTCTTCAGAGGAGGAGTCAGGCTGTTGTCCTGTGTGAAGATGTTCTCCAGGAGGGCCTATGACTATGGTCTCTGTTTCCCAAATGCTCTGAGTACAGCAGATCTTCCAGGCTGGCTCAGGATATGGTGTCTCCAGGGGAGCACACTAGTTAGCAGCATGCCCCCCGACAACATTTTTTAAACTGCTGAGTTGTGTAAATGTACCCCATTTTCTTTATCCACTGATTTTTAGTAACTCCACATCTGATAGAGGTCTAATATCCAAAATATATAAGGAATTCAAGAAAGCAGGGATACAGATCTAAACAGAGAATTCCCAGTAGTCAGGAATCTCAAATATGTGAACCTTCTCTCGTTTTATCTGGTCAAATAAAGGCTAGAGCTTATGAATGCGCAGTGGAAGGGAAAGGGGAGATGGAGGTTTTAGAGAATGGGGAAGAGAGTAAGGAAGAAGAAGAAGTGGAAGGAAGGTGGAACAGAACCACATGGCCCTGAGAAGCTGCTAGTAACAGGGAATAGAGTTACTATTAGCTAAAGAATAGAGTACCGTAGTGGTAAATCTGTCCTCTAGGCATGCAGCTTATAAATATTATTTTAAAAAGAGGGGAGAGAGAGGAAGGGAGAGAAGGAAGAAGGGGAGAAGAAGGAGAATCAAGGCAAGATTCTGTGCTGCCTAGCCTCTGGGTAGTATGAGGAGAGATGAATCCATAATACTGAAAGATCTGCACACGGTAACAATATAACAATATTTCAATTTGCATGGGGAGGGAGACTTCAATTTGCTGTGTCTAGTGGCACATGCTTCTAATCCCAGAACCTGAGGAGCAGAGACAGGTATATCTCTGAGTTGTAGGGCCAACCTGGTCTACAGAGATCATTTCAGCCTTGCTACACAGAGAAACCCTGATTGGAAAACAAAACAAAACAAAAATCAATACATTCAATTTAATCAGATCTTCCAAATCTCTTATGCTGTTTAAACTATTTCCTTCTCAGGGTCCAAAGAACAATTTGGAAGAACGATATCTTATGATAACAAAATAAAATCCCTGTCTTCAAACAAAAAGAAAAAAGAAAGAGAAATGTTCAACATCCTTAGCCATCAGGGAAATGCAAATCAGAACTATTTTGAGATTCCATCTTATGCCTGCCAGAACGGCTAAGATCAATAACACCAGTGACATCTCATGATAGTGAAAATGGGAAGCGATTAGTGCACTTCTTCATTGCTGATGGGAGTGTAAACATGTACAGCCACTATGGTAGTTTCTCAGAAAACTGACAATCAATCTACCTCAAGACCCAGCTATACCACTCTTGGGGATAAACCCAAAGGACTCTCCATCCTACCTCAGCTATGTTCATTACAGCTTTATTCATAATAACCAGAAACTAAATTGTTATTAAAATTAAACAATGAGTTAAATAAAATTTCCTAAGTTCTAAAATTAGGTTTTTGCTGTTCTGGATTATGATCCATTTCAGATTAATAATATTTGCCAGGGATATGGATGGGGTTAGTGTGCACATTGTTCTCTCATGGATTGATTATATGATTACTTTTTACTCTGATTATTAGAAAGATGTTAAGGGTCATAAGCTATAGCAAGGTAATTACATATCTTAGGCTTATGACATGGCAAAAGTGAAGTTACAAAGAAAATTATAAAACATAATACAAACTGAAATAAATGTTGCTTACTAACTTTGTGAATTGTTTTTCATTTGCATTAAGTACAAACGGATATGGGATTTTCTTAAAATATCCAAAGTCACTACTGTGATTATGACAGATAATAATAATAATAATAATAATAATAATAATAATAATAATAATAAAACAAAACCATCATTGAGGTCCATGATTTAAAAATATGAGAACTTAAGCAAAAGCCCATGCTTCAGAATTGAATAATTTATATAACTAAAATATCACAATTATTTGAATGAGTGGGAATTTGCCTGTTCCCCTTCTTAAATAATAAATGTAGATGTATAATAGTGGCACAGAAAGACCACTAGGGTGACTAAATCCTAAAGAATTTAATAGTGTTATAAGATTTCCAGAGATGACAATGTGTCTTGTTGATTATCAATTCTATCATCAGAAGTGTCTTTGTTCTTTCTTCACATTTACCCCATGATATATTTTCTTAAATAAGCATAGTTGGTAAGTGCCTGGATAGGGCATGGTCTTATTAATCAGCATCAAGTTCTCCTTCTGAGTCATTGAAGACCATCTTCAATTCTGTTTCCTTGCTTCCTATTAGCTTTCTGGGATGGAAGAAACCTGTGGATCATACACATCAGTAGTTTCAACACAGACTCTGGGAGTCTGTGGTTTTTATACACATGCCTTCTCTGTCTCTTATCAGCAACTGAGGAAGTTTATCATATTTGGTCTCCTTTATTAGATTCTTAATCTGTTCAATATCTTTCTTTTCCTCTGTGGACACTTAATGACAAATTTTCTGAAAATATGACCAAATGTATTAACTATATATTTGAAGAATGGATATCCACAGAAGATTTATGGTTTTGAAGGATGGTGCTAACCAAAAGATAATTACAGTGAAACTTATATATAATTTATTTCCCAGATGTTGCAATTGGTTATTTAGAAAGGATTGAACATAAAGAGAATGGACACAGAGTGAAAAGAGAGTTACAGGTATGTTGCATAAAAGGTGACGTCACAAGAACAGTCATGCACTTCAATAAATACAGGGTATAATTTTAAGTAAAAAGTATAATCCTAAAATTCAAATGTCAAAGAATATGAATTTTCCCTCCCACACTATTGTATATAGTCTCACCTCTTTACACTTCATGATAAAAACCTTTATGTCTATATAGCTTTCCAAAGAATTTTTGCTCATTAAAATAAAAACAAAACTACACATATATTTACCTCCCTCTGCTTTGCTCAAGTAAAAATATGCTACGCTTGTTGCTTAAATACATGCACTGAATGTACCTTAGGTTATTTCTTGAGCATCATTTACATGGCCAGATTCTTACAAAAAAAAAAAAAAAACAAAAAAACACAAAGAAGTGCACAATCATTCTACTTCCAGTCTTGCGACCCAAATATCTAGAAATTGTCATAAAGTAAGCCATTAAATGGCCTTATTTCTTCAAGTGAACAATATTTCAGTAAAGGAATCACACCTGTGACCAAGAATCTATCAAATGAATTAAAATAATGATAAAATGGACTGCCAAAGATAGAAAATAACCTTTATATTAGTTCTTCAATAGCTCTCAATCTCATAAATCAGGGTACATTAATGCAAATTTCATAATCATATGATCCCAATGCATACAAATAGCAAAATGCTTCTTCATGTTTCATGTTCCTCAAAATATCTTCACCAAAAACACCCTTGATTGTATTTTTCTTGTACTCTTAGAAGTTTGTTTAGTTCAGAGAATGAGTTTAATCCCCAAGGTTTCTTTTGACAGAGTCATGTGCTTTTTTGTGTTGACATATATTCTTATAACATTCAGAAGGATCAAGGTAATTCATTGATACTATTCTTTGAAACAATAATCATTAAGAGGAGAATACTTGAAGTAAGTCCAGTGAAGATTTTAAGTAAAGACAACTCTTCTACTAATGTGTTTATTCTTTTTTTTCTTCATTTTTGTCTCCTAAACAGGTTTGGTGAAAGTTTTCAAGGGAAAGGGGGTGGGCATTCTCTGGAAAAGGGATCCAAGGGTTGGGGAGGAGCAAGGTCATGTTCATCTGCTCTGACTGAATAGAAAGGGAAGAAACAAACAGAAGAGGACCCATGAGGTGTCCTCTTGCAGAAGACACCATTCTCCTCATTTTTAAGAGCTGCCTTAGTCACCATGTGGCATATGAAACTAGGTAGAAAGCATCAGATAATGAACAAATGTGGATGACTCCTAAAACAATTCTTTGGAAAAATGAAATCATTGATATTGTAAACAGCAAGAATTGTACATTTTAAATATGATCCTGATGGTCCTGAATTATGTTGCCCTTACTGTTAAATGAAGTAACCTCCAAACACAATTTCTGGTCTAAGAATATGGCAGCAGTCAAGAAGTCATTTTTATTTGATTATTTAGTGCATCATCAGGCCTGTCTTAGGGTAGTACAGATATCCACTACAAAGGGAGTTAAGTAAAAATTTCCTTTCCATGTACTTTAACCTTCTTTTCTACTCCTCTTGCATGCCAGCTATCAGGACCTGCCCCCTACCACCATTACATGTCCATAACCATTACCCATATGAACCCTCTGTGTAAAGCTTTGCAGCTTCCAAAATGGCTATTCTATTGCCCAATATCCATTCATAAGCTCTATTTTCCCAGGGAAGGTCATGGTTTGGGGATTGCAGAACTCACAGCAGTTAGGTAGATGCATCAAGTAGATGAGCGAAATGGCAGAATGACTGTCTAGAGGAAAGCATCCTGTTTCTACAGTCATATGCTCCCATTTATTATGAAACAGACCAGGAATTTTGTGGCATGGTTGATTTCATGAAACAGAAGTTTAATTGGTGCTGCTGGTCATATGATGACAGATCTGATACTTCATTTCATTTAGGCAAAGTACCAAGGAAGAATCTTCATTGTGTCACTTAGACACAGCCTTGTGTCTAATTCTCAGCTCTCTGAAAATCCGTAGTTTGAGTTACTGAATGTAGAGTTCTGCTATTCATAACTAAAATTTCTTACTAATAAACTCCTCCTGCCAGAATTGTTGTGAGGCTCAAAGGAAACACTGTCAATCATCAACTAATATAGGTTGTAAAATGGCAAGCATTTAAACTTGCACTCGTGGGAAAGGCTGAGATCATCCTTATGAGAAATATATCTGACTGCTTAATCTATTTTACTTTTAACCAGTGGCCACTCTTTACATCACTATATCCACCTAAAAGAGTGAACAGTAGATAGATAGGTAGATAGATAGATAGATAGATAAATGGATAGATGGATGATAGATAATAGGTGGATGATAGATGGGTAGATAGATAGACACATGGACAGACAGACAGATATAGTTAGATAGATGATAGATAGATAGATAGATGATAGGTAGGTAGATAGATAGATCAATGATAGCTAGATAGACTAAATATCCTGATATTTCACTAAAGAAAATTTCAAATAGAAGTAATTTTCATCACGGTTTTATTGATACTTGTCAATTCTAGCAATGTTGCAGTGTTACCTGGTTCTGAGTCTGTGTGAGTATGAGAATCTTGAGCACAAGTACCACATGCCATTTCTTATTGTGCTACCAATGGGCCTGATATATGGTGAAAAGGTAATAAATATTTACTGGAGTAAACAAAATCACAATCAGAAAAGCAACCACCTGAGCATTACGTGACCTTTCTACTGTTAATACAGGATCATGTGTATAAATAAAGAAGCTTGCCCTGCTCTATAGGTGCTTTGTTTTATTGACATGAGGACATCTTAAATTTTTAAATGATTAGTAAATGAATTCCATACAATATAAAAACCATGACTATTAAAATAATATTATTTTACTGAAAAAACTGATTTTCTTTAAGCCAAAAACAATCCTCCTAAATGATCCACTTTCCTTCACGTTAGTTGAGGAGTAATTTTGCATGTACAATATGTGCTACACCTGAAGAAGAAAGCCTGCACTGTGAACCATTATTGTTTGCATGTTTGTGGACAGCCATCAGTAAGAAGAAATGCCCTGTCATTCTTCTTGACAATTCAAGTTACTTTTTCTAAGTTGTTGTATGATAATTCTAGAACTGTCACACGAGAGCAAAATTAACAATGTGAGGAGAGAGACAAATGCTGACTTCTCTGTAGAAGGACCAACACTTACATAATAATGCTAGAATAAATTCCCCAATGGCCTTCTAAGGAATTTTTATAGAAGAGCATTTGAATGTGATTCTATTTAAATGATTATCTGAACCGTGAAGCCACCAAACCATTGAGAATCTATCTTCAGAGATGTCCTCAATTAGTCATAGACACTGATCTAAAAGTAATGAGCCATACTACATAGATTCCAGCTGATGCTGTAGGCAGAATAAAGTTTTAACTTCCTTCCAATTGGTATTTTTGCAATTTCTTTCCATGTGGAATTATACTACCTAAAACACCTTGAATAGAGAAAAACACTGATTATTCTAGTATTTCAAATGAGGTTTCCAGTATTTGCTTCCATAAAGCAGCCAACAGGATGCAGAATATTTCTGACTAAACTCACCAAAGGATGGACTGATTTACAATAGGTGTATTAAGATCATTATTTCCCTCTTACATGATAAAGGTTAGAAGGAAGTTTTACCTGAAATTAATAAAATCATGTAGTAAACACAGACTGGGGTTCCAAAGGTTGTCATGCTAGCCTGGGATCTTTTCCTTGTAAGCTCAATGCTCCTGAACAAATAAAATTATATATAAATCTATCACAATTGAGAGATTAACAGAGATTCTGGCAAGAACTAAGTGCTTAGTAATATGTCCTTCGCCTACTTTACTAAGAGTACAAATTGGTTCAAGTCACCAGGCATCTTTTTAAAACAAGAATCATTCCTGTGGAAGGGTCACAATCAACTAGTGTTTCTGCTACTATTGTGGTTTGGATCTGAAATGCTTCAGCCAGTTGTGTTTCTGGGGCTTGCTTTCCATCTAGAACACTATTTTGAAGATCATGGAGTCTTTAAGAAGTCTTCTCTTAAACAAGACCACAGGTGTTGAACCTTTGCAGGTCATGTTCACCCCTGCTTCTCTCTACATGCTCTGCCTCCTATTCTGCCAGGATTTGAACAGCTGCTGCCTCACGCTCTTGCTACCACAGACAAACCTGTTCTGCATTGACTATCTTCGTCAATAAAGTATTAAGAGGAATTTTAACTTTCCCAAATACATAGTCCAAACAGATGATGCACAAGAGCAAATATGACAAAAATATAGTACATGGTGATAAAATAAGGGACTCATGGTTCATAGACTATTCACAGGATATGCTAGACTTCCTCATTGATTGTCAAAGCATCACAAGTAATACTTGAGATGAAAGAAAATATCAGCACATAAGTTAGCAAATGGGCAAATTATAATAATTGTAGACAAAGCAATGTTCATACCCCAGAACTATGACTTAACCTGAAGAGAGAAAAAAATTGATTTCTTTGAAGTCATCACAAGACATCATTATACAAGATGTCACCATTACAGCTAAGCATCTACAAAAGTCTTAAAAGAGGGAGTCAGACGACAAATTTTATTGGCCTCTATTAGATGTCTGTAACATCTAATGTTATTATAGTTAATAAGTATATGTAATTAGAGCTTTAGCATCCATATAAATGAGTGTTTTATATGCTCTCTAAAAAATATAAGCCACAAATAAAAAGAAATCCTGTGTTTTAGCCCAATGCCCATGGTATCAAGTCATCTTCGTTGGCAGAGGAGGAAAAATAAATAAAAGCTGTCTCAGCTGTCACTTCCCCTACTTGTCCCAGTTTGCAGGTCTGTTCTTGCATAATCATTTTCAAAACTGACAATAGTAAAATATACCAATGACTAAGGCCAAGAGGAGATTTCCATACTGCTGCAGGCTCTGTTGGTGCCTTAACATGCAAGACAGGTGCTGTTTATGGATAAGAACTGAGACTTATGGCCTCAGAGGTGGAGAAGCCAATGAAACTCACCAACTTTCTATCAAGTTAAAACAAAATGTATATGGCAAATGGCAAACACAAAATTGGAGTCGGAGGTCTCATGTGCCCGTTGAGTTGAGAGCTACTGTTCTCCAGAAAATATAAATGGAAAACCCACATTTTTCACCCACAATGGGTATCTAGTGTATAACACACAAGTCATCTTTCACTCAAGGAAATATTACCACTAAGAAAAGATAGTTTAGATCATTTAGAAACTAAGTGAATGTGGCAAGTCTAAAAGACTGTTGCATTGAGATTTTAAATTCAAAACTACGTACCTCTATATCAAAACTTCTCTTCATGCCATAATGAAAAGGATTTGTTCACAGTCTATGGATTAGCTGTTTTGATCATCTAAACTGTATGTGCGCTTCTGATTAAATTGTATCAAAATAAAAGTGGAATCTACAAATAAGTATTCAGATGATAATCTGTAAGTATTCATTGAAAATTGCCTACAAAAAGCAACAAAAAGTTTTGCACTGATCAGTACTAAGAGTTTCCTTGAACAGGTTATAGGCACCAACAGACATGCTAACATAGAAGTGGGAATCTCACAGGGCTCTAACCCTATAGATAACTAAGAAAGTAGACTTTTGCAGGGAACAGTTCCTCAATTGCTATACAATTTACCAAGTTACCAGCCCTGAAGTCATACACACAATAAAATATTAAATTTAATTAATATTAAATAAAATTAAATTTATTAAAATTAATAAATAAAATAATAAATATTAAATAAAATTAGTAGACTAAACTTACATATGTAGGAATGAATGTAGAGCCCAGGAGTGAGCAATGTAAGAATTTGAAGGGGGGAAAGGAAGTATGCAATAATATTGGGGGTACATGAGAAGAGTAGGCATGAAAAGGGAAAAAATAAAATGTTGCAATATTTTAATTTAAAAAATTTGAAGAGTCATAAGCAACTAAAAACTGCTAAGAGGGAGAATTGGTGTTCCCCAGAAATGAATACCTAAAATGGTTATCCAATCCCGAGTGGCCAGCCCTAAAAATGTGTATATTAGCAATATTAAACACACTCATCAGATTGCATTCATATACTTGCTTGTATTACTTGAATATATATAACAACAATAATTAATTATTTGAGGCCATGGGTTTGAAAAGAAGTGAAGAGGGAGGAACATGGGAGTGTTTGAAGGGAGAGAGAAATCATGTCCTCATATTTAATTATTTTTTAAAAAGAAAAAAAAGCATTGACTATCAGTGAACATTTAGAGATCCCTTAACGTTTCTTATATTAAAAAACATGGTTCTAAATGTTTTCCATAAACAAAAAACTGAGTTTGCATAAAATCATCTAATTTTACCTCTTCTGATTCCATGAAAATCTCTTAGAAATACAACTAGAAAACCAAAATTGCCACCAATTTGTACTCCAGATTTTTATTTCATTATAAGAACCCAAAAAAGTAGCAATGAGTGAATAAAAATGATATGAAGAAGCTGAATAGTGATTGAGAATGGAAATGTGTCATATCTCCATTTCACCAATGCATAACAAAATTTAACATATGTTTTTTGTTCAGAATTTTTCCCAAAAGAAATTGTACAAGGTTTCTGGGGAATGTCCATAAAAGATCTTTAGATGCTGTGAGTAGAATTTATTTGCAGTTCAGTTTGAAATTTGATTTTTTTTTAATTACTACCTTCTAATTATTCATTGGCCAAGGAATGAATTGTAAATTTTTTGAAGTTTGGAACTTTAATTACTGTTTATTTCTTTCAGAAAGAAGAGGAGGAGGAGGAAGAGGGATGGAAGGAGAGAGAGAGAGAGAGAGAGAGAGAGAGAGAGAGAGAGAGAGAGAATATCAAATTTCACAGAAATCAAGAATTCAGGAATACCCAAGAGTCACCTCAAAGCAACCATAGGGCTGAGTGTGAGGTCCCAGAGGGAGGAGTTGGAGAAGGGACTGAAGGAGCTGAGGGAGTTTGCAGCCCCAGAGAGGGAGCAACAGTGGCAACTGGCCTGACCCCTCGATACTCCCAGAGACTGGATCACCATCCAAAGAATAAACATGGAGGGACCCATGGTGCTAGCCACATATGTGGCAGAGGAGGGTCTTGTTAGACATCAGGGGGAACAGTTCTAAATGTTTTTCATAAACAAAAAACTGAGTTTGCATAAAATCATCTAATTTTACCTCTTCTGATTCCATGAAAATCTCTTAGAAATACAACTAGAAAACCAAGGATGTTGGACCTGAGGATGTTATATCCCCCAGTATAGGAGAATGCCAAGGAGGGAAGCTGAGAGTGGGTGGGTGGGTGGTTGAGGGAATACCCCCATAGTGGCAGGGGGAGGGAGAAGGAATAGGGAGGTTGGGAAGGGGAGATCTGGAAAGGGGAAAACATTTGAAATGTAAATAAAGTACTAAAAAAAGAGAGAGAGAGAAATTAGAAAGAGAAAAAAACAGAATTCAGGACTGAAATTTGGTCAGAAACAGCATACAAATGATGCTCAGTATCACTTACAGGTTAAAATGGAAGAACATTGAGTGCAAAGACTTCCAACCAATATTGACTTTCTTCTTCCCTGCGGAGCTTCTAACTTTAATATTTCTCATTTGTATAGCCATGTTCTTTTTTGCTATCATCAAACACACCAACTGAACCTCACTGGTCAACCACAGTCTAGGCTTCATGCCACTCAGGTTTAATAGGAAGTCAACACTTTACCAATAATAAGACATTTGTTTATTTGATGGGAATATTGTGAGATGAAAAGATTTTATGACAAATAAAGAACAAATAATTGCATTAGACAGTCTTCAGAAGATGGCTAGCAGAATATACTAGGAATTGTCTGCCAGGGAGTTGACAATTCTTGCTAAGTAAGAAGAATGTATATTCTTCCTTTCTTTGGGTGGACAGGGAATTATAAATGTCAGCCTAAAGATTCTATTTTTTTTGTTGTTGAAAAAATTTCAAAAGGCAATAAAAGTAATGCTCAATTTTTACACACAACCTGGCCTAGTTCCACAACAGAACTGTAGAGTTAATACTCTTCACAGATCCTGTGGTCTTCCAAGGTGATGTAAATTTAGGATATACTCCACAAATACCGAAAATTAGTTGACGTTTAAAACTGTACCATGAAAAAGGATGGGTTTTGAAGTCAAACAGACTAGTTTTAGAACTGTAGCTCTACCTTCATATGATGTGTGCTTTGTAAGTTTCCTAAGTTCTGAACTTTGGTCCCCCTCTGCTATAAAATGAAACTGGTACAAAGTTCAAAATGGCTGTGAGAATTGACTGAGGAAATGTAGTGAAGACACAACAACATAATAAGTGCTTCATGAGTAATAAAGATAATCGTTTAGTAGTAAGGACAATAACAAACATGGTGCCATCGTTTTAGTCATCACTAAGTGTCAGGGCCTGTAGAGCACCCATGATTGACCAGATTGAGTTTCCACATGAAACTTCCTGCTCTTTTTCCTATTCCCCACTGAGGCAACACAAGTGCAAGCTTTGCAAAGTCTCCAGACTCATATCCACTATGCTACATAGCATCTCAGGACTTCCAAGTTTTCATGGTGGATGATGATCTGAACAATTACTGATTTTATCCATAGCAGTCATTTTGGAAACTGCGTTTTAGAAGCATGGAAGTACAGAAATCTTCTGGCTCCAAATTTCATGTTAACTGACATACTTCAAAGGCTATCCATGAGGGGTAATAAAAAGTAAGTTAATTGGAAAGAATGATATGGGATTGATTCCCTGAGGCATATGTTGGCATTTCTTCCCATAGTATTTACAGTGTGTTTGCCCTAATTAAACAAGGATCATTGAAGGCTTCCACGCTCCTACACATGGAAGAATAGGGCACCAGCAAAGCCGAGGTCTCTTAAACAATTTGTTTCTCCTCTTTAGAATCCCAAAATGACTTTATGGCCATAAAATCATTTACTGGAATAAGAGATATAATGACTGTGAATAAAATGAATAAAAAGCTTCTACAAAAATCTGTTTTCCTTAGGTAAATGATATTCTGTTTTCCTTAAAATAGTCGTCATTCTTTGTCTCTTTACCCCAGAGCAGGGAAAGAAGTCCAGGTCCTCACACTGCTAAACAAACTCTCTACCAATGCCCTACCACACCTACCGTCACATGCCTTCTGGTAAGAATAAATAACACCCTGTGTGATATTCAAAATCATAATTTCTAAGCTTTATTCTTCCAGTTAATGTGAAGAGTTAAGGAAAATAATTCTTTCACATCAGGGACTGCGTCAGTGAATTCAGTTTGTTTGTTTGTTTGTTTGTTAACCTTCTGAAGACTGCAGCCATCTTTTACATCAAATGGGTGCATCTATTTACATCTTTCCTCTTGCTTTATTGTCTGGAAGTATATGCAATTTATTTTAGAAGGTCTCAAGAAAGTTTGTGTCCTAAACAGACAGCTAAGGATGACCGCTTATAGCGAGAGGTGTTTTTCTGCATTATAAAACTATAATTCTTTGCTTTAGTCTCTCTCTCTCTCTCTCTCTCTCTCTCTCTCTCTCTCTCTCTCTCT
>JADRCH010000014.1:10562267-10651907 GCA_019843965.1 Rhynchomys soricoides | reverse complement strand
CTCTCTCTCTCTCTCTCTCTCTCTCTCTCTCTCTCTCTCTCTCTCTCCTTCTCTCCCTCTCTCTCTCTTTCTCTGTGGAATCTGTATGATGATTGAATTCACAATCTACCTCTACCTGAGAGCAGGTTCCATGCTGATTTACAAGGAATAGAACTTTTGGTCAGTTCTGCTCTCAGGTGTTATTAATCACTGTCTAGAACATGGAGGCTTGAACTGAGGCAAGAGCTCGGGGCTCTACAGCTGGAGCTCTGCTGCCTGCAAGGTCCTTAGCTTTATCAGTTCACTTATCTGGGCATCAGTGTTCTCAACTACAAAATAGGAAGCTTAGGTGGACAATTTCTGTGGACCAGTTCCAGATCTAATTTCTATGAGTTTTAAGAGATGCTTAGACTTCCATGTTTTGGCTCAAAAACAAAAAGAAAAGCGGAAAATACTTACTCACCAAAGACTTGCGAATTTCCATTTAACAGCTCAGAATACAACAGACAAACAGTGGTGTTAGTTACTACTTTAGATTTTGTATATATTGCCCATCTGAGTTTATGCAATTATCTTAGGTCAGTGTAGTTTCAGAAGAACACACATCAAAGTTTTATATAGGGTACATGAATTGTAAGAGGAGACTATGCCTTACACTCACCAGACTTTTGTAATTATTTGGGTAGTCTTTCATTCAAACAACTTTCAGTGAGTGTCGCCGTGCCATGTGACATGCCAGCCATTTCGATATTTATATTACGAATTTAATTCTGCTAAAAAAATCCTGATGGGTAGAAGACTTGAGGTTCTGGTGCAAGATTTGTTTTAAAATTACTAAGTAGCACAATCAGAATCCGAACCTAGATTTGATGGCTCAGTGCCAAAAAATCCCCATTGCACTGCAGACCTGTTATCTATTTGTGACCTTGCTCCCATGTGCCGATAGCTGACATGTTTGCATTAAATCTACCGGACAATAGCAGGTCCCAGAAAGAGATCTGGGGAAAAGAAAGAACAGCACACAAATGAGGGTTTATATAACTGCCGCCCTCCCCTTAGACTCACTGTGTCCTGGCTGTCCCTTAAACATAGATTGGTGCTCCCATTTTGGTTCCCACATGATTCTTCCCACCTATAGCTCCTTCCTTACCCTAACCAACCCAGCAGTAACATCTCTGAATCCTTTAATTCATCAGTAGTTTCTTGTTTTAGGACATTAATCCCCTCTCAGGTTCTCCTAATTTGACAGTTCTGTCTCCTTCCTGCTGAGATCATGACTGGCATAGCCACTAGCTGGTTGAATTTCTGTTGCAGTGTAAAGGACAGAATGTTTCTTTTGGCTCATAGTCCCTCGGCTTGGGATTAGAGCTTGTGGTTATACAATACATCACAGCAAGTGCACGTGGTAAAAAACTGCTCACAGGGCAGCCAGGAAATACAGAGAGAGGGGGGAAGCAACGGGGTCTGTTCTAGTTTGTTCCTTTGTAGCTTTTATAAAACACTGACAAAAGTAACTTGGGGGTTTATTGAGCCCCCCAGTTATCATCATCAAGGAAAATAAGGGCAGGAACTCTGAGCTAGAACTGAAGCAGAGACTGACTATGAAGAAACGCTGCACACTGGCTTGCTTCTGGGCTCCTGTTCAACTACTTTCTTATACAGCCTGGACCTACCACAGTGGGCTGGGCCCTCCTACACCAATCAGCAATTAATTACAAGAAGTGCCCCTACTGACATCCTACGATTCCCTCTTCCCAGATGTGTTAAAAAATAAATAAAACTAATGTGAACAAGGTCCTAATGTCCCCTACAAAAGCACACTCCAAACACCTAACTTCTTTTCTCTAGGTGCCTCCTCCCAAAGGTTCTAATGTCCTCCACCTCAAGTACCACATCCAGTGTGCAAACCTTTAGCATATGATCTTTGGGACAACATTTAAAACTTGAAGTGCAGCCGGGCTTGGTGGCGCACGCCTTTAACCCCAGCACTCGGGAGGCAGAGGCAGGTGGATTTCTGAGTTTGAGGCCAGCCTGGTCTACAGAGTGAGTTCCAGGACAGCCAAGGCTACACAGAGAAACCCTGTCTCAAAAAAACAAAAAACAAAACAAAACAAAAAAAAATTTGAAATGCAGTAGTCACCAAGTCTCTTTCCATGATGCCTTGTCCCTTTACAAGTAAGGACAAAGCACGACCTGCTTAATCAAGTATCTGAGAGCAAAAATTTCCAATAGCGACAGCATCTAGCTGTTCAAACACCCTCACCCTTGTTATATCTGCATGTGTTCTTTGTTTGTCATAAACTTAAAAAGGAATGAATGTGCATTATTTTCAATGCAGATAGGCCTATAAAACTAGAAAGGGGACAAAGACACAATAAAACGGGGTATGTAAGGAACAGGGGTGATAGGCAAAGTACACTTGCTTCGAAAATATCAGGATAATGTTGCATATACTAATTGAAGTTTTTAATCACTAAAAAAAAAAAAATGAAGGCAAGAGATAGCTAGAGTTCAAGAATGATCAATATTCTACAACCCCCCCCCCCCGGAACATTATGCATCAGAATGATTAACAAAACAATGGTATGTGATCTGCAACTAAACTGAAGAAATGACCCCAAAGTGGTCTCCCACAGGAGAAGAGATCGTCTTGGCTTGCCAGCCCTACAACGGGCCATATGTCAAGACATGCCCTAAGGTTAGGTCTGGAAGAGAACTATATCATAAAATGAACTATGACCATACAGAAACAGCAAACTGATGTTCAGTGTGACTTACATTGCCGCAGAGTTGCCATTAACTATAATTGTGCTGTCTCAAAACCTCCTCCACTTGAAAAATAATGATACTGGGATGAATTTCTGTCTGTCCTATCCAAAGAACAGGACTGTCCTGTACAGAGTCATACACACTGGCTGAGGAGAGCATCTCTACACAAACCTCTGTGTTTGAGTCAGCTAATGGATCACATGATACTAGCATTTTCTGGCCTCAAGAAAGCCAGGGCTACCTAACCTAAGTGCCACTTCACTAAAATAAAAATTTTTCTTACACACTGAAAAATAATCTAGATCATATGGCTCTGGCTTCAGATTGAAAGCCCGATCTAGCAGTCTTCAAATGCATTAAAACACATGAACCACTGGGAGACAGCACCTAGAAAAAGAAAGTTAAATTGTTTGGAGGGTGCTTTTACATGGGAATCTGGAACCCTGTTCAGATTAGTTTTATTTTTTAACACATCCGAGAAGATGGAATTCCAGTTGAAGAATTGCTTTGGAGAAACACAAGAAATGAATCAGAGTTTTTCCAAATAGGCCTTTTAAAAGAAAGTTAATAGGAAATTGTAGTCAATATGTCTATTTCAGTGGCTAGACCAGGTAACAAAGACTAAGAGACAAGATTATACACTAGTTAGGTAATCTAATCTGAGCTTTTATTTCCCACATAGGCTCTTGAAAAATGCACATTTTGTCATCAACTATTTCTGTGTGTGTATGTGTCTTTGTGTGTGCATGTGTGTGTTTGTGTGTGTACGTGTGTGGGTGTATGTGTGAGGTGTGTGTGTGTGTGTGTGTATGTGTGAGCTGTGTGTGTGTGTATGGTGCTTGCACATGAGTGTGAGGGAGGTCTAGTTCATGAACATGTGAAAATCAGAGAAGAAAGTCTCACATTTTCTTTCTTGTTCTCTGCCTTTTTGCTTTGAGATGTGCTCTCTCACTGAACTGGGAGCTCGGTATTTCAGCTTGACTGGTTGGCCAGGAATCTCCAAGGATCTGTCTCCTTGTGACCTCCAAGGATGTGGTTACAGGCACATGCAGCCATGCCCAGCTTTTTATGTGGCTGCTGGGGATTAGACCCTGAATTCTCATGCTTACCTAGGAAGTATTCTTAACCACTGAACCATCTCCATAGCCCCAGTTATTTCTTTTAATAAAAAATGGTTTGATATACTTGAAAATGATTCTTCTAGTCCTCTTTTCAAAGCTTCATTCCCTTGACTGAATCAGGGGTTGAATTCCCACACTCCCACAGATAGAAACCTTAACACATGTATAGAAAGAACAATAAAATAGGTCTCTCGTTGTCTTAAGACCTTTTTCTGACCAACACCATAATGTCAAGGGCGCACAGCCTCACTACCTCAGTTTTAATCCAGGGGTTTTTAATATGTCTATACTGAATATTGGAGAACTCCTATATTCTTGTACTTTATTTTCCTTGCATGTTTGTTAATTATTTTTCTCACTAGGCAACCAACAATGAGTAATATAGTGCCTGTAAAATAAACTTCTTATTTGAAAAGTAGAAATTTTGAGGATATAATAAAGAATAACGTTTGCTTAGTGAGAGCAAGGTAGTGATTTCACCTTTCAATACAGACTGGTGGAGTCCATTTTTGTGATATGTCGTAGGATGTAATAATGTATTTGGTCAGCTTTGTCCCCAAAGAGTTATTGACAGGATTGTTCAGGAGTTGTATTTTTCCATTAGTATCATCACATAATAGAGTTCTCTCTTCAAACAAAATATGCTGGGAAGAAATCCATTATGATGCTGTAATGAATGTCCTTTCCCCAATGCAGGATGAAGAGTCAAAGCTGTCGCTCCTATCTTTCATCTGTGCTAGGAAAAAAAATACCCTATCTGTCTTTCCCAGCACAAGGTACACAGGAGGCCTGCTGCTGGCACCTTTTATTCTAAAAGGGAACCCCTCTATTGCTTTCAGATAGTTTTCAAACTTCTCTCTAAAACTTCTCCCACATTTTTCTATTGACCAGATCCCTTCTTCCCTCATTGATCTTTATTCTTTTGCAGCTCCTAACATTAAACACAAATCACTTTCCTCTCCCTGTGCTCTCTCCTTGACCCTAGTGTCACAGCAGAGATGAACTTCTCTTGCTCTCCTCGCAGCTCACTATTTGTTCTTGCCCAACTCTATTAGTGCGTTTTCTGCCTTTGTCTTCTTAGATATCCTGCTATCTTAATATTCTTCCCACTGAGAAGTCTTGTCCACTGTCTTTGTGTAGAAACACACAGATCAATATGTTCAATCCTGGCTATTCTCCTGAGTGTATAGACCCAGCACAGCTAGATGACAACCTCTGTAGGCACATTTCTTATTTGTGACAATTGAAATTTGATACAGTCCCCAACTTCCTCCTAACCGAAGGAGTTTCTTTCTCCTTACCATACACCCAACTCCAATGAGGAGCGAAAACTTAGCTCCTCCTGAGCCCTTTCCACAAACACAGTGTGCTAACATTTGAGCTCCACAGTAATGGGTAAAAGGCAATGTGCAAGTTTGAGAAGAGTATGAAAGAGCATTCTAAAAATGTACCAGGACGTTTTAAAAGTCATTGAGCCGAGCATGCATTTTCACGTTTTCCTTCATTTAAAGTTCATTTTTAAAATGAAAGAGAGCAGTGGTAAGGAAATCATTGAGTCGTTAAATAGCATAATGTGTTTGGAGACTGATAAGAAAGTAGATTTGGTTGAATTATGAGGATAAAATGGACATTGACATGAGATGAAATAAATATAAACTGAGACCATATTGTTAGGCATTTTTCAGATTATGATAAAGCCTTTTAATTCAATATATAAACAATATCAGATGTCCCATGATCCTAAGCAAACTGTATGAATTATGATCATCACTTGTCTCTATTGGCTTCCAAATTTTCACTTTCCCTTTCCTGGGCCATTCATGTGTCACTTACCTCAAAGAGACCCATTGGAATTGCTGCCTAAGTTCAAGGGACCCTAATAGTATAATGTCACCCTCATATAAATCTCAATAAGATTGTGGCAAATATAGGTTTTTTGGGAAAAAAATTAAATGTCTTTGAAGTCATCCCCTTCCACTGAAACTATATGTATTGGCAGGTAGCTGACTCCTATCTGTCTATCAGGTCATATCATCCCTCTGGCCACAGTAACAGTCCAAGGTTAGACATGATTCAGTAAAAGACATATGTAAATCAGATCTAGATATTTTGTTTAGACTATTTATGGGAATATATGGTTATTTTCTATTGAATTTTAACTTGGGAAGGTATAGTAGGCAAGCAATTTATCCCCACTTAGGGTTCCAGAATGAAGTCAGAATGATGTAAAGCATGAGATGGTCCCACCCAGCCCGGCAATGGGTGCTATGGGAAGTTTTTTGCAGCAAATACCTGTTCCCTGCCTCAGTGTGTCTGTGGGTACAGGACAATAACCACAGAGTAAGATCAGTCAGAAGCCGAACATCAGGTATTTATCTCTGCCATCCTTATTTCAAGGAGTCAAAAAAACAAGACAAGAGTGATTGTCTCATCCCTTAAGAGAAGCCTCAAACTTTCCATCCTGCATCAGCAGGGGCACAGAGTAGAGTTGAGAGGCCCCTCCCTAAGTTAGGACTTGAGGTTTTCACTTGCCACTCTTTATTAGTTCTTTCTCCCCATCAGCTTATGTTCTCAGACATTAATGGGTAAAATATTCTTACCCCCTGCCCTGCTCTGGCTTTATTAGGAACTGTCTTATAACCACTTTTTGTGTAGAACCCAAGAAGTGTTGGTGTACTGATTTTAGAACACTTTGACAGGCAGTGAAAAGTTAGACTGAGAAAATACTCACAAGATTGGATTCTAGTCCAGGAATGGTGGCTGCAAAAACGTGCTTCAGAAAATGAAAGTCAGGAGACCATCCAAGACAGCAGAACTGAGAAAGAGTGTACAGGGGATTGGGCATATCAAACTGAAAAAAAAAATAAAAATAAAAGCCAGCAAGTAAGAAACACCGAGTGACAGAGAAAAGCAACTAAAGGAAAATTTTATTTTCATTTGTGTTATATCATACTGAGTGCTAGCTGAGGAGAGGGTGGGGCTGCAAAATGGAAACTCCAAAGGAGCCTGAGGATTGAGCCCCACACTGAGAGAAAAAGAGTGGAAGACCGGAACTGTCACATCCTGTAAAGAACTGCTTCGCTCTGGCTTGTGCTGGAACTGGTAATGGGGCCATCTGCTTATAGTGTTTGTTCCATGAGTGGCTGGTGCCCAGAAATCTCCATGCCTTCCAGAAAAGTCATTTTTACACCGTACCTGACAGACAGAGCATGTGTTTGTGCTAGAAACACTGCAGGAACGGGAGACAGGGCAGGAATCAGAAAAACCTGACCTTGAGGGGAGACTGACATGAACCCTAAGGAGGTGATGTTGGAGAGTATGGGGCAGTCAGATACGGAGCAACCTACTCGAAACAATTTATTAGACACATGGTGGGCAAGAGCATCTGTTTGGAGTTGCTTCGGGATAAGGCAAAGCATGAGAGCCTCATTCGTGGCTTTTAAAATTGATTCATTTCCTTCAATAAAAGAGGTAAAGGCGACATTAACTTTGAACATCCTGGGAGGGATCTTATCCAAATGCATAAAAGCAAACTAGCTTACAAAGTTCCTTTAAAACCTGACCACATCTTTGTCACCAATCCTTCCTTGTGTCCTCCTTCCAAGCATACACAAGCTTTAACAATCTACAGATGAATTATTCCCTGAAGTGCCTCCACATACCTGCATACGTGATTGTGTAGCCCATGATATAGCTTCCAGGGTTTTCCATGTAGACTAAAGATAGATAAAGTGATTTTTCTTACAAGTAGACAAATTTTAAAACCATGAAATGTTAATAAGCCTCTACGGTTGGAAGAAGAGTCTAAAGATGGTCCTGTCATTTGAACAGAGATGCTTATGCAAGATTTCACACTCAGTGGCTCCCTGTAGAACTTGCTGAATTAAAGCATTGGCCTATGGTGTAATTACCTCAGGCTATGTGAAGGGAAATTTTAATAAATACTCTAGTAGAATTTTTCCACCGTGTTTAGTAAAAGGATGACTCGGGATTGTTAGAGCATTTTCCATCAAACATTTCTTCGTGGTCTTCTATATTAGGAACACTTGTTCTTCAGCTACAAAGCTGGTCTGCAGTCACAACTAAAGGGTCTGGAAGCAAATGTGGTCCTACTCAGTGTGAGCATATATGACTTTTGAAAAGAGTGCAGGAGACAGGGAACGTTTTCATCTTGCAGGCCATCCTCTATCACAGATACTCAGCTCTGGCTTGCTTCTGGGCTCCTTTTCAACTACTTTCTTGTACAGTCTGGACCTACCACAGTGGGCTGGGACCTCCTACACCAACCAGCAATTATAAAAGGTGCCCCTACTGACATGCCATAGGCCATCCTACAGCAAAGTTTCAAACAAGATAATAATAATTATAATTAATAATAATTATAATTATAATAATGTTTCAACCATAGTGTGGGGGTAGCCTCAGACAGTGCATGAATGAATGGGGTATGTATATACCAATAAAGCATTATTGACGAATGGGTTGGTGGGCTGGCCTTGGCTCACCAGCTACAGTTTGTCCTCGTGTCCTCTAGCCTTTGTAACAATGTCTCAATGGCGGTTCCTTTCTTCCCTTCACCCTCCTTTCTCTTCCTTCATCCAGCTTCCTTTTCCCTGTTTGGATTTTTCATTTCTGTATTTAAGTTATTTGCCAATGTTTACAAAATTTTGATGTTTTTCTGGTTTGTTCTGAAGCAAGTATGTAGGCAAGTCTTCAATAAAAGTTTTTAAGTTGATTGATTGCCTCTAACCTTGCCATACAGTTATATTCAAGTTAAGAAATAACAGTTAAACAAAGTTAAAAGGACAACAAACACAATAAATTATATTAGGTGTATTTTACGTACCTAATATATATATGCTCTAAGAACCTAGAATCACCCTTCCATTAAACACAGTGGACAAATTCTATTAGAGTATTTATTAAAATACTAATACACTATATTAGAAAGTTTAAAATTATAAAGTATATTTTTATGTTAAGGGTTTTCTCTGTATGTATACATATAAAAATTCAGAGAAGGTCCTACTGATGAGGTAAGGGCTGGGAAGAAAAAAAGAGAGGGATGGAGGCACTAACCACATAAGAAGTCAGGAAGACATAAGAATCCAAACAGCAGTCACGTTTGCCTTATTTATTATTTGTGACGTAGTGATAGTTATAGCTTCCTGGCTTTTAGTAGGGTGTCTTTATATTCCATTAACTTCATTTAGAATATTCTGTATTCCACATAATTATTCTCACGGTAGTTGTCCATTCATCTCTGTTCTTAACCCCTTATATATTAATTCAGACAATAAATGTTATCAGATAATGATAAAGAAAAACACATGACAAATACTGCCGCACAATGGGTCTAGTGGTAAAGAAAAGGACTCCTGCTTTGCGACATTTGCTTGTCAATGGAGACAGACAGTGAAGGAGAGAAAAATAATTCTTCCGTGCTAAGGAACATACAGGATGAGACCGGGGGGAAAAGATGACAGTGTCAGAGCTGTCATTTTCTGCTTGGTACAGTCATAAATGAAACATTAGAACAAGGCACACAGATATCTGAGGGAAAGGAATCCTTGAGAAGGAAAACAAAGTGTACAGTTTTTAAAAAACAAATAGAGGCATAGGATCCAGAAAGCAGGTTTTGGTTAGAGAAAATGTAAAACTTAATTTAACAGTTATCAAAATTGAGAGAACTAGGAAATAACAGAATTGGGAAGAAAATCAGGTGTCTGTTGCTTTCAGCATGTCGAGTTTTAAATGGCTAACTGAACAGTCAAGTGGAAATGGCGAATTCCCAATTAGAGTTCAGAGACTCAGATAGAAGTCAAGACCAGAAATGTACATTTGAGTGTAAGCACGATGTGGGAGGCATTTTAAAGTCAAAGGTGGAAGTTGGGGATATTAAGAGGACCAAAGGCCACACTCTGAGCTACTCCAGCGGTGAAGGATGTGAAGTGAATACAACAAATTTAAGAAGAAAGAATTCAATTGTGCATTGGTGGTGAAGTAGGAAGAACATGAAGAAATATACAAAGAACCTCAAAATTCCAAGCCTGCTGCCATGGCTGAGGTCATGGACTCTAGAGGAGAACACACCACTACCATTTTCCTAAGCCAACACAATATCTAACTGCATTCTCTCTGTTCATCCTTAAACCCAGAGGGTAGTGGTGCTCACCCCCATCAGGAAGCAAAACTTTCAGAAGCAGACAGAGCCACTCCAAAATGCAGAGAACAACTGTAGGGTATCTAGTCCAAACTGATACATCTACGACACAATTCCACACCTAAGATTCAGGGACAATCAGGAAAAGAGAGGGCAGAATAATAGTAAGAGCCAGAGAACCAGGGCATCAGCTGCAAGATAGAACCTTCTATTTACAAATGGGAAGTTACACTCATGAAATATCAACAATATGGCTGCCTAAACAAAACCTGCATAATGATTCCAGATGATATTCCAGTGTGGGTGGGGGACCTCTCAAGTATTTATCCCTAGATGAAGAGCTACAGGTAGTTAATGACTGCTGAGAATCTGTTTTCTCCAGGAATAACTCTCCTGAGTAACAAACCAATAAGCAATCAACCTCAAACAATAAGACTAAATGGACTCAAGAAGTGTTGTCTGTCTGTCCTTTCTCTGTCTCTCTCTCAATCTCTCTGTCCCTGTCTCTCTGTCTCTGTATCTCCCTCTTACTCTCTCTGTGTGTATGTGTGTATGTAAAAAACAATAATAACTAAAAGAGAGGTCATGAATATGAACAGGAGTTGAGGAGAACAGGATTAGTTGGTAGGTGGAGAAGGACAGATAGAAATGTAAATACAATTTTATGTATGAAAGTTTCAAAAGACAAAATTATTAAAAAGTTGTTTCAAACAGAAGTAAATGCTTATGTCAAGAACTGCAGGTAGGTCAAAGAAGGTCAAGTTGGAGAGATGGCTTTGTCAACATAAAGGATGTTTATGCGTTTTATTGGAGCACTGAGGACAAAGTTTCTTTTAGGAAGACCAAGAATAGGACAAGAGAAATTGAAGATAAGAAACAAAAATTTCTCGGTGTTTTGGTCTCCAAAAGGGCAGCAAAGACATAGACAAACCAGAGGAGGACAAAACTCATGAACTTTTTATAAAAGTAGGCTACTGATGTGTACCAAAGTAAAAGTAGGTCACACAAGAGAAATGTTTGTTTCTTGTTCTCTCTATTTCTGTCCTGTAAATCCCATACTCCTACATACTGAGGTCAATGTCTGGGCCCTAAACATTACCTGTGCTACAATGCATAAAATATCTCAAGAATAAAGAAGATAATCTGTTCAGTGAATGACTGTCTGGCCATCAATAGATGGTGGGCACTGAGACATGCTTGGCTACTTTTATTCCTTGTGGGGCAAAGATCTGGCAGGCAGTCTGGCATCCGGTTGAGCACAGCCTGAAAACTCTGGGAGACCCTGCGGAGTAATTCACAAGGGACCAGAAAACGTTTTTGCCAAAGCTTCCGGAAGGCCTTTTGGCTCCAGCCATGGTCACATATCACGCCCCGGTAGAGGCGTGGCCACACAGCCCCAAGCAGTCCCCATGTTAGTAAGACACCTAGAGGCTTAGCCATGCCCCTTCCCAGTTACTATATCTGCCCTGCCTCTCTTTGAGAGGCAGGAGGTATAGTTCCATTCGTGCCACTTTCCACATGATGAAAATAAACACCTTAGAATTATGGACTATCTCTTCATCTGAACCCGCTGTGGGAAGCGAGGGATCCGGCCCTCAATTAATGAGCCGCAGTTAATCTCTCACCACCGAGGGAACCCCAGCGCTCTTAGAAGATACCCATTCACCCAAGCCTAAGCAGTTAGCCCGGCGCCCAAAGCAGCTGAGACCCAGTGCTGGTGGCTAACCCTTCTGCGGCACCCTATGGTGACTGTGATGCCCAGGGCTAGAGAACCCATGGAGCTGGCTCTCATGAATTCCCTGGAATGGCCCCTCCCCCACCCACGGGGAGGGCCCACAGAGACTTCGCACAGCCCCCCACCTGCCCATCGGACTGTAGGGGAAAATGCACACGGCCACTTCCCACTTGTCCTGTCCCACCCAGAGCTGCAGTGCCCCGGGACAGGCATGTGGAGCTTCATTCCACTGCGCCAGGTGTGTACCCAACAATTCCTGATCATTAACCCCCAACAAATGTTATAGTCTTAAAATAAGTGATATCTACCACAGTGCTACACCTACACCTCACCTCCTATACCACTCCACCCTTAGAGGCAGTCATACCTCTCTATGCAGGATTTCTTGAATTTGAGAACCAAAGATAAGTCAAGGGATTGCTACTAAGACCCTTCTTTTCTTTTACAAGTGTACCCATGATAAATGAAATAGGAGAATAATGACTTTGGACCTAACTTGATATTTATGTATTTACTATTCCCTGCACCATTATGCTTAACCATTGTGCTAAGCATTCTGCATCAGAAAGACCAGAATGATGACAGGCAGATTACCTATGTGATAGTTACCTATAGAACTTCAGATATTCCTAGGCAATAATTGTTTGCATCCAGTAAGAACTTTAACACAAGAGGAAAATGCTCTGCTATTGTCTTTAACATTGATGAAATGACCATCAACAGACTGGAAAGGTCAAGTTGACATACTGCCACTCTGTCTGATGATATAATATTTGACTTTGTATCATTATACTTAAACATTTCCAATAAAATTAATAATTCAACAGAAAAATGAAGTGACATTTACAACTACATAATCTTTATTATATGAAAATGACCAAGTTTTTCAAAGACTAGGTTATACCTGTTCATAAAGTGAAATGCTGAGTACCCCGGCTTTGGATTGTTACAGGTCTAGATTTGTATAAATGAAAGTAAATTTAAAGGCCAGGCACGGTGGTGTATAGTTTTTATCCCAGAACTTGGGAGGAATGAGGATCTCTGTAAATTTCAGGCTAGTCTTGTCCACATGAGTTCCAGGACAGTCAGTCAAGGATATAGAGAGAGACTCTGTCTAAGGAGAGAGAGAGAGAAGGAGACAGATGGAGAGAGAGAGAGAGAGAGAGAGAGAGAGAGAGAGAGAGAGAGAGAATACTGAAATCAATGCAGTAGCTTGCAAACTTAATTTAATCGCCTTTTTCTAATAGTAGTGTTCTCTCTATTACTTGAGTAGAAGTGTGTGTGTATGTGTGTGTGAGTGTGCATGTGTGAGTGTGTGTGACTGTGTGACTGTGTGTATGTGTGTGAGTATGCATGTGAGTGTGTGAGTGTATGCGTGAGTGTATGTGTGAGTGTGCATGTGTGTGTGTGCATTTGCATGTGTGAGTGTGTGTGTATCAAGACATTTAATGTTAAAATTAGATAGATGCAATCTCATGCAATGCTCACTTTCCCAGTTGTAATAGGAGTACTTCAATAGATGATAGATAGATAGATAGATAGATAGATAGATTAAAAATAAAATAAAATGAAAATGCTTTGTGAAGGTACTGAAACTTTATCATAATAATAGAGAAAGGTCTACCTCAAGTAGAAAGGAGACATATCAATTTTATTTTTAAGAAATTAAAATATGGAAATAAAGAGCACTGAGTAAAAGCTGTTTGATTTTTATTTAAAGTTATGTATTTTCTTACAAAGACTAGAACTACAGTGGAAAGGCTAATAGAAAACGTTCCTTAAAAGATAAAATTATTTCAAAGTAGAAACTTTGAGAACTGCCTCACTCTTCTTTCATTCTGATATCTGTATTCATTTTTTGAAAATGTCATACAATGGGAGATCTCCCAGATCCTCCTTTCCTCTATTCACCCAAATTCATGTTCTTTCTCTTTCTTAAAAATCAAAAACAAAACAAAGAAAAATACAGAAAAGAAAAAGGTAAAACATGGACCCTATGTGCTAACCACTGCTCCTCTCCATGGAGCATGCTGATAAACCCAGGGTCAGTCCATTGAAGAAAACTGATTTTCCCTCTCCCACAAGCAATCAACTACAAATAGCCTCATGACTAGCGATGGGACTTTGTTTCTCTATCTCCTCCATGCTGGGGCTTTGTTTAGCTTGAACGAACATTTGCAGATATGTGCGTGCTGTTACAATTTCTATGAGTTAATATGTGTACCTGCTCTGTCGTGACTGGAAAATGTTCTTTTCTTGAGAACTGCCTCACTCTTAATTAGCCAATAATTACTGAGTATTTAGGATCTTGGGCTTTGCAGGAACCCAAGATGTATAAAAAAGAATCCCATGCTGAAGAGTCTGACATCCTGATCCATATAACGAAACTTCAGACAAGAAAGCTACTTCTAAATTATATAGAGATAACATTATTTATATGTGTTAAATAGCAAATATATATCTGATTATCTATACTGTACAGTGTACATTAATAAAATCATGATATCATTATATTCAGGATGTAACTTTTCTGCTGTACATTTTCCAGTAGCTATTTGCTCTCACTTCAAATCCAGACATTGTTCTTGATCAAAGACCTGTCTAGTTCTTCTCCTTTTCCTTTCCAAGCTTGTAACCATCACTGATATTGTTAATTATCTTTTAGTTAATTATGTTCTTTATCTAAATTCTAAATTCTCTCACTATTACACACAGAAATAAGCACACACCTTCTCTGTTGATTGATTTGGATAGAAGGTGCCAGTCTTCAACAGTGAAAATGACTTTCAAGCAACCACAGCACTGGATCTAACTTTGGGGAAAAAATCATATCCAAGTAGTGGCTAGCAAGAACAATAGAAAAACCTATCAGGGAAATCTGTGTGAATAAGCTTGTAAAGAATGCAAGCATTTTAGGAAGAGAGCTAGAAAGGCTACCTTGGTCTTAAGTGGGTACACTCGTTCAGCCCAGGACACCCATCCCTTCTACTCTTGATCCCACCTTCATCCCTGCCATTGTGGATGCTTTAAGAATTCACCACTTTTAAGAACTTCCCAACTCTGACTACCCCATGTTACTGCTACACTTACATGATTACCAGGTACATCAGGATGTAGGAGAGTCCACACAACGAGGCTGTACATGGAACAATGTTACAATCCTTGTCCTGACACAGAGGAACATAACTCTCCCTGGAAGAACAGCTGTTAAATGTAGGAATCAGAAACCTCTTAGCCCCCAGTACTCACGTTATGATTTTTGTGTATGTGAATTGCAGCAATAATAATTATTTACAAAACATCCTGGAGACATGTCTCAGTGGTTAAAAGTCCTTGCTGCCCCTGCAGAGGATCAAAATTCTGTTCTGGGAACCCACTTTTGGGTACTCACAGCTGCCTGGATCTCTACTAGAACACATAAAACATGTACTCAAGCAGATACACACACACACACACACATACACACACACACACTGAATCTTGTAAAAATAGTTATTATTTATTATTTTGCTTCTTTGCTATTGAGATTTATGGGGATTTTCATACATTGTTGAATAATTAACCTTATAAACTTACATGGAGTTGTCTGTGGTTTCTAAAGCTCTTGGTTTTCTCGTACATAGAAAGAGATCACCACCATCTCTGGTCAGCAGTATTGAAAATTTGGTTTGTATGACTATTGCTAATAAGTAACTGCTTTTTGACTATTAGTTCATCTAACTCATGGTAATGATAATGTCATAATATGAGGAATTTCTTTATAAAGTATTTTGAAATAAAAATTACTTCTAATTTTAAATATTTATATATGACTTGATTTTAAGTGCATTTCCATATATTACTATATGATCATATCTACTCCTCTACCACATTTCCTCTTCAACTTCATATCTCTGCTTTATGTGCATAGCCTACTAATTCCAGTTAGTGCTGTCCATACGTGCATGGGTATGGGACATCCACTGGCAGAGAGAAATCCTACTAGTGGCCACCCTCCAAAAAACAGTAATTCTGTATCTTCCTAAAATGTCAATTTTATTTTATATTATTTTATTTATGTATATGTCTTATAGTGTGCATGTGTGTGTATGCATATGTATGTACATGTGTGCACATGTACACAACTGCCTGAAGTAGCAAGGACAGAACATCATATCTCTGGAGCTGGTGTTACAGACAGTTGTGAGCCATCCAATCAGTGTAGGTGCTAGAAACAGAATTCTCATTCTCTGAAAGAGCAACCAGCACTTTTAACTGCTGAGGCATCTTTATAACTCCCAATTTAACTTTCTCAATACCCAATTCACAATAAATGAAACAAATCTTAACTTTGCCAATCTAACTTTTTAATTAAAAATAGATTTTTTTCATATAATATACTCTGATTAGAGTTTGTCTCTTGATGCCAAGATAGTACTTCTCTCCAGATCTCCTAAAGCTACCTAGTCTGCAATTGGTATAAAAAGTATGGGGTAGACAATCACCACTTTTTTAAAGTGAGGTACTTGCTCTTCAACTCAAGAGAAAATATTCTCTTGGTTTAGGCAAGCAGTGTTCTGCATAGAAATAAAAAATATGTATGGCAAATTTTTCTTTAGATTATGTTATATCTTAACTGGTAAAATTCCCTAAAAGTTGCATAGTCCAATGTCAGTCCAAATAGATTTGTTATTTTACTTGTGGTATGGTTACTCTTCTATGAACAGTATTTCTGTGAAGAGACGCCATGACCAAGGATTCTCTTACAAAAGCAACAATTTAATTGGGATCTTGCTTTACAGACGTAGAGGGATAGTTCATTGTCATCATGACAGGAAGCAGAAAGGGATGGCAGTGGAGCAGTAGCTGAGAGACTTACAATCTGATCCATGGGAAGAGCCCAGAGGGAGACACACTGGGCCTGGATGGGCTTTTGAGAACTCAAGGTCTACTCCCTAGTGATACTCATCTGCTAACAAGGCTACACCTCCTCCAACGATACCACACCTCTAAATCCTTCCCAAACAGTTTCACTGAAGACAAAGCATTCTAACAAATGAAACTATGGGGACCATGCAAATAACTACAATTTTACCATCGATAAGTCCATTATTCAACTGTGCATTTTTACATCCAAGCTTTCTAGCATCAAAATTGAAGTCTCCACATATATTTTTAAAAGCCTATGTCATATTTTTTAATATGCTGTTGATATAAAAGTAAGCAGAATCATTTTTCTCTCTTCCAATGTAGTTTATACAGAAATAAGCAGGCTTTTATTTTTCTCTCTCTTACTCAGCTAAACTCCACGCAACTAGAATGCCATGAAACAAACATGGTGATGACCATTTTGCTTTTGCTTTCTCATTTTCTCTTGAACACCATAAAAAATAAGCCTTAATTCCATGTTTTTCCTACTGTAGACAAGCCCTTTCAACACTTTTGTTACATGGTACTGCCACCTATGGGTCCCACACATAGAATACATTTTATTTGGGGCTAAAGAAATTTAGAATTTTAAATTTAAAAAGTCCGTCTGGTCCTCATCTCTTATAATAGATGAGAAATTCAAAGCTTGATCTTCTAATGATTTCAGTATAGGCAAAGACTGATTAAGAACTAGGCTGAGTAATCACCATACTTGCATTCAATTGTAAATATGATCTAAGTTTACAGTTTCTCTTTATAACATGAGTAACAATATCAAATTCCTTACATCTGAAGATACATTGCCTTGGAAGTGTGGAAAGGCAAGCTATTCTGAATGTCTAAGACAGTAAACTACTTAAACATCCTTGTTTTAATTAACTAATTAAATTTCTTATTTTTCTGAAATACTTTAAAGAATAAGACAAGACCTTTGTATTTGAGAAAGTTTATAATATCACTACACTAAGAAAAACTTTATGTAGAAAACTTAGGTAAGTGTTTTTTAGAGGTCACGAAAAGTGAAGGGCATGTATCCTTTGTAGTACTGTCCAGATGGCAGGGTTTAAGATGGAACAGAAAAGCACAACAGTCAATTCTTATGGTAACAGCCATAATATTCTCAATGTTGAATAGCAAGAAATTATAATCAGAAATTCAAAAATGTTTATATTTCTTTTTTAAAAGTTCAACTCTAATGAACCATGTGGGAGTCCAATCATTTAGAATCATGAAGAAATGCACTGCCTTTTCTGACACCAATCATCCCATTACTTCCCAGTTCTGTTAACTGAGTCAAATCATTTTGACAAGTTAATGTCTCTGAAAAATCAAGACACTTAATCATTATTTGACAACAAATGCTAGGAGTTAAAGTCTATGTTTTAAAAACTGAAATTAGCAGTGGATCTGCCCACACTCTCACACCTACCCACCCATTTGTGACTTATTTTTGAAAAGTTCTCTAAGTTCACATGAAGCAGGCAATTATGTGTTAGGTAACTATTCTAAGAGAATGAAAACCAAGGTAATTGAGATGCTGAGAGTCATAATGCAGAAAGACATAATTCTTTTTTTTTGTATTTATCTTCTAAGAATTAACAGATGAGAAAAAATTAGTGCATACTTTTCAACATACAAAGTTTCATTTATTTCAGAAAAGTTATTTGCTAGATATGCTAAGTCTAAATATCCTAATCATAAATTAACTTTGTGAAAACAACGTATCATAACAATCACCCACACCCATACATACACACAAATTATAACTCTTCATATAAATAAAAATCAAATTATTTATCAATGGTCTTTAACAAGAATGTGTTCTCATTGACTATTTTATTGAAAAGATATGAAATTATGTAAAACTGTGTTTAAATAAATGTGGCTACATTTTACTAGCATTTCTTGAAATCATAGTAACTAAAAGCAGTTATAATTAGCATTTAAGAAGTGTCTACTAGATGTTAGAGAGGCTGTATCCTGATATAAGCTCTGGGAGCAACAATAATGTTTTTCTACAGAGGATTAGGATAGAGCTCAGTAATGGAATGTTTTCCTTGTATGAAAAAGGTCCTAGGTGTTACTCCCCATTTTGTGAGTGGGGGGCAGATGTACAGAGTTCTGGATTAGATGCTATAGAAAATGACACCTGTAAGTAGTGCTTTCTCTGTGGAAGGAAGATTAGTAATCTGTCATTGAAGAAATGACTTTACAAATAACTGAAAACAATAAAAATCAATGCTGGATAGAAATATAAACTAAGTGTCATCAGAGCAAGATGTAAAAGAGATAACTTTTGAGAATGAAATTTTAAAACATGGGTAGCTAAGGCTGAGGCTGAGGCTAGGGCTGGGGTGTCAATAAAAGACACCAAGTCGGAAATTCTGAATGTGTTTATGTAATATCAGTTAGCGACTCTATCAGGAATTTCAGCAAACACTGACTTCTAGAAGACAACCTCAAAAACTTGAGTTGGAAATACTGTGAAAAATCATCTCAGGATAAATGCATGATCAGCTTAGAGTCAGAAAACTAAGTAGACCATTCTATTAGTTGTGGAATGGAAACTCAGAAGATGAGAAAGAAGCTGGGGTAGAAGAAACAATGTGGAAGAATAGAAAATTAAGACGACTCAAAGATATAAAGAAGAATGAAGATGATCGGAAATGAGTGGATAGCTACAAGAAACCTGATGGTGTCAGAACACTATACATATCTTTGCATTTGATTAGTAGGAATTGCAAGGGAGAGGAAGTCAAATATAATTCATAGATCTGAGTCAGAATGATCAAAAATGATATGTTAGAAAAATTCGGAGTGAGAGAAACATTTTGACTAACATTAATTTTCTGGTGGCAATCTTAATCCAAAGACCAAAAAAGAGCATTCAAATGAAGATCACAGAAGGCTGGTGGAAGAGAGTCTGGAGAACCTCATTTCAGTTGTTTATTGAAGCAATCCTTGGACGTACAGGAATAAGAATTGGAAAAGTTTGGCAGTAGGACAGATAGTCAAATCATCAAGGGTGGGACTTATATTTTAGGTCACCTGTAAGAAAGATAACCAAGAAAGGTTTGCAGAAACATCCAGAAAGGAGAGACACAAGAACATGTGCAGGTGCACAGACAGACATGTATGCACTTGAGTGTGGAGATCAGAGGCCAACCTCAGCAGACCCTCTTCAGAAACTTCTCTTATTTTTTTGAGACAAGACCCAAGGCTTGTCAATAGGGCTAGGCTATCTGACCAGAGAGCCACAGGTGCTCCCAGGGCTGAGATTTCAAGTGTGCACTTGATGCTTGGTTTTTCACACAGGTGTTTGGTATCATATGCCAGGCCAGTGCTAGCACAGCAAGTGCTATGCAGACTGAGTTATCTGCCCAGTCCTCTTCACAATAATTTTTAATTAATACTTTGATATTTCAGAGTGTTAAAATTTGCCTTTTGTCAATAGTATTGGATTGTAGCCTTTGTTTTTAATTTTTATCTCCTCCCCACTTTTGAGACCCTTCTAAGTATGATAAATGAGTTTCTAACCATGTAAATTTGGGGGATGGCCTTGTTGCTTGTTATGACCGAAAAATTAGGAGCCAACATGACTTGGTCTGTTGCAAAGAGGTTTTCTTGATGGGGTGAAAGCTTCACTTATCCATATGCTTAAGTACAAATGTTTAGAGACTTCATTAGCTATTAAGCTGATTTCTAATTTAGCAGTTGTAGATTCTCCTCCAGTGACTGTACAACTTCACTAGAATCAAGTAGTTAGCTAGGATTTTAGTACCAGGAATGCTTCCCTCTTGTTGAGCAGGACTGTGTCTCCTAGTAATATCAGAATCTTTACCCATAAAGCCTCACTGACATGAGTACCCAAATGTGAGCTAAGAAAGAACAGCACCAATGGACAAGCCAAAGTTGATGGAGAAATCCCATAAGACCTCAACCCTTCACAAAAAGACTGTAAATGACTGGGGAATGCTGGGTGAGGAAGAGATGGTCTTCCTCAAGGAAGAGTTGGCCAGTGCCAAATGGTCATTCCTGAAAACATACATACAAGTAACATTATATGAGCAGGTTATATTTAGGAATATTTATGTATATACATATACATTACATACACATATACATACACATACACGTACACGTACACATACACATACACATACACATACATATACACAAGCACATACACACACACGTGCATGCAATAACAATTGGTGTAAAAAGAGGCCATGAATTTGAAGGACAGTGTGTAGGGTTATAAGAGAGGGCTTACATGGAGGAGCAGGAAGGAAGAAATGTTATAACCATATTATAATCTCAAAACTAAATTTAAAAATAAAATCATGACTCCAAACCATTTCAGCAGCAACATGGTTCTGCCCACACAGTTAGGCTATGACTTTGTCATGGACTGACCAATACCACGAGACTAGCAGAGTCCACGCAGATGCTACTTCTTCAGCTAGGGCCCTGGAAAGGGGAGATATGTGAGCATAAACCAAAAGAGCCCATACAAGGCACCATAGCTGACGTACAAGTGCCTTGCAGCCCAAGTTAGACAGAAATATTTGTTCTTGTATGTCAGTGTGATATTAAAACGTTTGTTGTTACAGTAAAAGCTGTCCAAACATCAACATTAGAAAATTCTAACTCAGCTCAAAATTATCTGACTCATTGAAAAGTCTTAACTTCATAATGCTCAAAAAGTTTAAAATTAACTTACTTTCACCATTGTCAGCAACCTGAATTACAGTTTGAAATAAAGACCACACCGGCCTGCTAGCCTTTACTCATTTAAATAATTTGTATATGTATGTGAATCCTTATAAACTGCTTTCAGTAAATATCATGACATTTGTGGCATAAAGCATGCTTTTTTTTCATTTCTCTCTGTGTGCTTTTATTTAATAGTTATGCAGCCACACTCCTTGTGCTTGGATTTACCATGAAAAGCACTTCTTGTCTATATAGTTGTTGGCAAAAACTGTATCTTTCAGATCTGTTTGGAGAACAGCATTCTTTGCTGCCACTTCCACTATTTCAATGGCTCTTAAAGTTCTCTCCACTGTTCTTTTATTCCTGGTACCTCCTTTGTGATTTGTGAGTTGTTTTGCAGAATTATAACAGCAGTTGACATATAGATGTGACACACAAAATTACTCTCATTTAAATAAACAAGTTAATGTGCCAATCTATTTAAATGTTTTCAAATAGCATTCTTCCTTAACTTGACCTTTAAAAGGAAAAACCTCAATGACATGGAAGCTCATGTTGTACACACCATTTCCCTTGCTACTCTGATGTATGGTAGTATTAGACACTGAAGTCATATTTCTGAAATGAGTAGCTTTACTATAGTAAGGTCTAACATTTACCAATTTATCATTAAAATAATCCCCAAAACATAAATGTGAAGCAACCTGTGTTAGAATGTTGATAAGTCAGTTCTCTATTCATGGACCATATTAGACAGTTAAACACACAAGAGATGCATTTACAGAAAGTGAAGAACTCTATGCTATTTTCCTCTAAGATATTAACGCCCTCTGAACAGAAGCATGTGGCTGATCAAAACCTGCTACTTCTGAAAAGAAAGAGCCTAAGACATGTTCATGAGTGTGCTGTTCCTCAGAATGCAGAAGTCATGTCTATGACCACAATTGACTCTCATAAGAGTCTGCAGATGGCTCAATAGAGGAACCGCAAGGTTCAGCAGGGTACAAAGATGCTAGTAGAGAAATGTTAGTGAAATATGAGGGATTACAAAGGAAAAGAAACTGATAGCAAACCATGGAAAATTGAGGAAGGAAAGCATTCAATAGGAAACATAAGAGATGAGCTTTGTGTACTGTGTACTTCAAGTCCACTTCATCTGTTTTCTAATCTGTAACGTTTGTACAAAGAACGGTGTCTTTTTTTACTAATTATCTTATAGTGAAAATATTTTTATTATATACCGTTTTATTTGTTAAAAATCTAAAACGTTTTCTACTTTGATCATTTTGGAAAATTAGTGTGGTAGAATCACTAAGTAGATTTGACCAGTCTGACATGTTGGCTTAGGTCCAGCCTATCTAAATAACCAGATCGAAATGCTGAGCTCCTTTCCTTCCTTACAACCCACTACATGGCCACGGCAAGACAACCAAACCTTCTCTTTCATTGTTCCTGAAATTTCTTAGGCCACCAATGCCTACCTAAAAACTCCAAAACTTAACTACCTAACTCCTAAATTAAACTATCGAAAACTTGAAAACAAGTCACAGCTCAGAGACTTCTCATGAGAGCTTTCAGAAATTCCTTCATGACTTTCAACTATCGTAAACCATTATGACCTTTGTCCTTCCCTCAGTCTTCGTTCCCTTTTCCCTGATGCTAAACCTCTGCCCTACCATAAGTTCCACGAGGACAGTGACTGAGGCCATTTGTCTCTAAACCCACAAAATTTGACTCTTAGACACACCATTGGCCCTCACTAATGTCTGTTAAGCTAGGTCTTGGTTTAGAGCACTCAATGATTAGGCAGGCAATGATACTTCCCTATTCTAAAGCAGTTGTTCAGTACAATGAAGTATGACAAATTACACTTGTGTCCATATCCTTAAGATGCAGCATTTTTGAACAAGCATTTGTTCATCCTTGTGCTTTTCTCTTGACACAACCTAGAACTGGTGCCAATAGACAGCTGACTCTGTTATCTGGTTATCGCCAGGATGATTGCTAGTCACTTTTTCAAACAAGGTCAGTATTTTATAGCTTATATGTTATTATGTGGTAAGAAATCTCAGTCTCTGTGTTTGTGTTTGAATTAGTTACATAATGTAGCATAAAAAAATGAGTGACTTAACACTACGAGGTTTCTGAGAGTCAGAAATCCAGATGCAACTGGTGTGGAGGGACAGGCTCTTTCATGAGTTTCCTGTCAAGCTGTGGGCTAGAGTTGAAGGTGTACCTGAAAGACTGACCTCCAAATGTATTCACTGCTCTGCAGCAGGCACAAAGAGGGACCCTCTTTGTTGGTTTTAGCTGGAGGTTACCTTGTCATGTAGGCTTTGGCACGTGGGGTGATGACAACGTGGAAGCTTCTTTCCCAAATACAAGAGAAATGAAAACAAAGGGAGAGAAGCAGGTAGGCACAAAACAGAAAGAGTGAGCACTTGAGACACAAGCCAGGGCTTTTATCATATATAATTTAATCTTGAAACCCATGTCTCATTATTTCTACCACTCTCAACTTGTTAGAACTGAGTTAATAATCCAGACCATGGCCAGCAAGAATGGCTCATTCATGCCTGGGTATAAACAGTATCCAATACAATAGTTGAATTACAGATTTTCAACTTTCTGGTGATGCCAAAGCAGTGGGCACTCAGTAGAAAGCATAGTATAGTGTTTGGATTGTTATGACTTTCTAGATGGTACTTTGTCTCAATTCTGAACAGCAATGTACTTGAAAGTCCCAGGCAGCCACTAAAACATGGAAGTAAATGAGCCATTAATTGGGAGCCTGCTGACCTTCCTATCACTAGGTACACACTGTGCTGTGTTAAACTATAATGTTTAACCTTCAGCAAAGTGGCTGGATACAAAATTAACTCAATGAAAGCAGTATCTCTCCTTTATACAATGGTAAATGGGCTGAAAAAGAAATTAGGAAAACAACACCCCTTACAATAACCATAAATAATATAAAATATCTTGGTGTAACTCTAACCAAGCACATGAAATATCTGTTTGACAAGAACTTCAAGTCCCTGAAGAAAGAAATTAAAGAAGATGTCAGAAGATGAAAAGATCTCCCATGTGCATGGATAGGTAAAATTACCTATAGTAAAAACGGCCATCTTACTTAAAGCAATCTACAGATTCAATACAATCCCCATCAATATTCCAACACAATTTTTAAAGACCTTGAGAAAGTAATTCTCAACTTCATATGGAGAAACAGAAAAACCCAGGCTAGCCAAAAATCCTGAACAATAAAAGAACTTCAGGATGAATCACTATCCCTAACCTCAAGCTTTACTACAGAGCAATAGTGTTAAAAACTGCATGATATTGGTACAGAAACATTGATCAATGTAATCAAATCCAAGATCCAAAAATAAACCCACATACCTATGGACACTTGATTCTTGATGAAGAAGCCAAAACCATACAATGGAAAAATTAAAGCATCTTCAACAATACTGTGTTTAACCATGGCTACTCCACAGACTTGAGGCTGTGTGCTCCTGTTAGATCCAGTACAGTTTATTTATCATCCTACTCTTTATTTTTTTAATGCTTGCCTGTTTAACCTTCTTCCAATTTATGTGATCTTTCTTTCTTTTATATATCTGTGTAAAGTGCTGTATAATACTTTCTGAAATAAAGCATGTTCTAGGTAGGGAGAAAGATAAATTCTTATAGGCTTCTTTTTCCTTGGCTAGTAAGTGACAAATTCAGACTAGGTGGTCGCTAATGTATGATCTAGTCAAAATCCTGAATGGCTAACATAGGTTTTCGGTACAACAATGAAGTGTCCTCCTAAACATGTCGTATTTCTGAAACATTATTGCAACATTTTTCTACCAAGAGCTTGGTCATAAAAGTGAAGAAATATCAATTTCAAAAAAGCATTCGTCTCTAGGACATGTAATTGCTTTTCCCTCCATCTGGTTTTAGGATGGTATTTTATGACTTCATAAAACCAATATAAAAACATAAAAATTCACAGTGCTGGTATAAAACAAAACAAAAACCTCTACTTGAACTTTAATCAACATTATTTATTCTTGACTCTTCCACTTGTATCTGTTTTGGTTTTTAATCTCATTTCATTGTCTACTCCTTTCACCAGTAAATGAACACCTGAGATTTTGATTGAAGACAACAGTTATGTATAACTAAAAGTTTCCAAAGTCTAATAATATGAAAACATCATGAGTGTATTTAAAGCTACCAAATCATAAACTGACAGATTACTAATATTATATTGTACCACAAAATTAACAATACCAACCACAAAAGTGGTTTCTACTTTTCCTCACCCAACGAATTACCGCTGTGTTCTCTTCTTGACAACTGTTCTTGTGACTATACAGGAAACTATACATTTTTAAAGTGAATTTATAGATTATACTCTTCTTTCAATATCATTGCAATTATAAAATATAAATAGTATTTTACACAATGCAGATGTCAACAAAATACCAGGGAACCACTGTTGTCTCCTAAAAAAAAAATGTATAAAGTTTGCTTTATTTATTATGCATAACTATAAACATTATTTCGGATTTGTTTCCTAGCCTATGTCTTCATTGCCAAATGGTTCAAAGAAGCATGCCTTCTGCCTAAACAACACAGAAAATATTTTCCATCCTCTCTGTCCAAAATGAAGCCTAATTGTGCTCCTACGAATGCATGTTCTTTATCCTACCTGTAAAGAAGCAACGAACACAGATGTAGAAATATAAGCATAGTAGACATAGATGTAGACAAAACTGTTCGTGACAAATTGAAAAGCTAATTGTGTACTACAGGAATGGTCAAAACCACAACTTGGAGAAGAGAAAGGAGTTTAATGTGCTCTTTACCCAAATCTATCATTTTTGTAATGAGTTTGGAAAGTCTCATTGAGTTCTCATCCGTTTCAAAAGCATGGTGGCATTAGAAAATGCAGACCTGTATGACACTCTTCTTGTCCCCTTCCCACTTTAATTTTGATAACATCTTCCTAGTTCTAATTTCTTGGTTGCATGGCTGTCCTTCAGGCCTTACCATTGGTTTCTCCTGCAGGGCATGGGGACCTTCTCTGTAGCATAGAGAGGGCATCATAACTAAACCTCATCCCTGCTTCCTGCTGACACTCAATGCTTGTATGTAATGTACTTCCCAGGCAAAAGTGTTCATGTGTAGATGCTGACAGAAGCAGCACTCTGGTCCAGACAGTGTCCATTACATCTGATGAGCATAAAACCAAAGCCTCTTTGCAGCAAGCCCTGGCCTGATGAGATATTTTGGGAAACCATAGAAGTAGAAGCAGCAGCCACTGGCTTCTGTCACAATGTGTTCAAGGGTTGTAGGAAGTTTTGTCCACTTGATCTAGTTCATCCCAAGTATGTGGCACATATATAAAGTGTAAAGAGGCTCTTTCTAGAGCACAACCACACAAGATAGCCTGTATCCACATAACCAATTCTTCTCCTGCCTTCCCGCCTCTCCTAGAGAACCACTGGATAAATAACTCCTCCCTCTGAATCATTGGCTGTCTCAGGAGCCCATTTTAAATGTGAGCACTTTACAAACCCTCAACCGACAGTCTGAATAAATGTAATCAGCTGTCAAAATTTCCTTTGTCAAGTATCACAGTCAAATAATTCATTTTGAATAACTTGTTATTATTACTAAGTCCTTGTAACAAAGTAAAAGTCTCCAAGCCTGGGAAGACAGAGGGCAATGACAGACAGCTTTCACTGGTCTATAAAAGATTTTACTGATACAACCACTAATAAATACAATTTAATTTAAATCATTAACATAGTACAATTAAAAGTTGTTCTAAATAAGAAAGATGGGGCAATTATCATTTTTAGAAATGTTTAGTTTCCCCTTTTAAAAATGATTTTGAAATGCAAGGCTGAACACAGTAATTTAATGCCTTTTAAATCGTCACCTAAATATCATGCTTCTTTTAAAATTATAGCTTCTCGTGGTCCTAATGAGTCATGTGTCCACTGCTGTTAAACCGCGGTGCTAATTTCAGGTTAAAGAGCACAACATAACTGATATACATTTTTGTATGCTGCACTCAATTACTTTACTGTGGGTTTTTGTTTCCACTTAACGTTCAGCTGTTTTATATACTTAGAGATGTGAGTCAACTCTTTTAAATAAAAGGATATGTTTTCTTTCAGAACATCCCCAGTTTCACTTACTCATCATCATGAGGTTAATGCTTAGTGCAGGGCCTGACAGTGGCTAGCATCTAGTAAGTACTGCTTTTAATAAATAAAAATGTAGTTGGAAACACAGCCAGTTTATCGCTACATATAAGGTGATGTTGTGCTGTGTGTTCTGATGGTTTTTGACTCCTACACACACAGGATTTGACATTTTAGAATGGTCCACTTGTGCTTGTTTTCTTGCTTGTTTCTGGACTCTATCTATTCTTTTGTATCCTTCAGTTAGATTTTAGTGAACAAATAATAATTATACATACATATTGATGGTGAGTGGTATGATAATTCACCGTGTGTTATCGTGTATAATTCTCAAACCAGAGAAAATAGCATTTATTTATATTGAGAATTCCTCTGTGCAAATTACTTCAAAATAGATATTGAATCACAGTCAAACATCTGGGCTGGATAGAATTACAGTATATTCTTATTATTCTAGTTTGTGTTACAACATACTACATAACGTCTGTCTAGTCCCCTCTTCCCACTCGCTCACTCTTAGGAGTCACTACTGTATTCGGTAATTCTCTCAGACCAAAGTTGTGCTTCCCATCATGAGGGAGAATATGGAGCATTTGCCTTTCTCTACCTGACTTATTTCATTTAGCATAGTGTCTCCAGTTTCATGCACATGGCCACAAATGAAAGCTTTTACTTTATCATGCCGAAAAAGATTCCATTGTGTATGTTCACTGCACCTCCTTTCTCTGCTTATACACACTTACTTCACTCTGTATGTCAGCCCTTTAATAGTGTGAGAGTTAGCACAACAGTATAGATCTCTCTTCTGCTGTTTTTACTTCTTTTGAAGACACATACTGTAAGGAGGATCTATGGATTGCTGTTTAAAGAAAGCATATTTATTCAATCTCATGTCCTACAGATTATAAAGAAAATACTCATTTAGCAATTGTTCCTTGAGTGAAAAGAAATATGACCTGTAAAAGCAAATGCATACACCAATTTATGGTATATCTAGATCTTACTAATTATCAAAAAGTAAACAACTAATGTATTGGGGAAAAAACAGGGTAGTAAAAAAATTGGTAGCTACTTGTACTGTTGTTATTTCTCTTTGTTAGATTTCCTAGTTCATGAAATAGACTCAAGACAGGATATATGCTGTGACATAGTGAGGATGGTGTTCACACTCATAATTCTGTCTGGAAATAAGTCTGTCCCTATTGATTCTTAAAAACAGAAAATAATATCAAACCTCTCATGACTCACATAGAAGATGAAATGTTTCCCCAAAATTTGTACAAAGTGCCCCTACAAAATGGGCATTAGAATGTGAACACTGAAAACTATATATTATATCCAACAGAAACTTTTTCATCTGAGAATTTTGAAATAATTGAATTTTAAATTATTCAGATTTCTGCTTTCCTATACCCTAGTCTGGGTGACTCTTTTGAAAGCATAAATGACTCAAGCAATCATTAGGTTTACAGGAGCAGGCAAAAATGACCTGAGAATCAAAGAGATGGTAAAGGTCCTTTGTTGGACCACCCCCCACCAGGATCCACATTGTTGAAGAAGGAGAGAACTGACTTCCAAAAGCCATTCTCCAACAATTACCCAGTGCTGTGATATACATATGTACACATACTGAATGAATGAATGAATGAATGAACAAATTAATAAATTAATTAAAAACTTATATAACCTGGCCTGAGACTCATCTGGTATAGAGAAACACAGAAAGAAGAACTGAAGGTTAAATACAAACAAAAGTTCTGGAGTGTGATAAGACATCCCAATTCAAATCAAAAATTGCATCTTGGATAATAGAAACGCCTTCTTTGCTTTCATTTCTGGAGTTATCAATGTCCTAGGACTAACATCTTAGCCAGGGACACAAAGGCAGCTTAAAACTCTGCCACTGAGTCTCCCAAGCAAGAGGCATGATTTGTGCCCAGATGATTGTTAATTCAACCTTTAATTCTTCTCTGTCACATATGAGGCTTCTGGACTCTGTCTCCCTAATAAGAGTGTTCATATACCAAGGAAATGAAAATTAATTCTAATTTTTTGGCTAAGCAAATCAAAGAGGAAGATAGATAGAACTCTGCGCATAACAGTATGTTTCAAATCCTCTCAGTGATGCACAGTTGCCACTGCTCTTATTAGTGAAAGTGAATAGGAAAACTATGACAGTTGGGAGAAATTTATCACCTATCATATATTTATTCAATTCCGTTGTTTACATTTCAAACTTATCAATTAAAATGGTTGTGTTTGCAATAAAAAAATAATTCTCAATTGCTTGAGTGGTTCAAATAGGAATGGACCCCATCGGCTCACAGATTTGAACGTTTGGTCATTAGGGAGTGGAACTACTTGAAATGGATTAGAAGGTGTGGCCTTGTTGGGGGAAGTGTATCACTAGGGGTGGGCTTTGGGGTGGGCTTTGAGGTTTCAAATTCTCAAGCAAGGTTTCTCTCTCTCTCTCTCTCTCTCTCTCTCTCTCTCTCTCTCTCTCTCTCTCTGCCTGATACAAGCAGACCCAGATATAGAACTCTCAGCTCCCCCAGCACCAAGTCTAACTCATGCCACCATGCTTCCTGACATTATGACAAAGGACTAAACCTCTATATCTGTAAGCAAGCCCCAATTAAATGTTTTCTTTTATAAGCATTGCTGTAGTCATGGGAGTCTCTTCACAGCACTGATGACTAAGACACTTGCTTATCATACATACAGCAAATGTGCTTGAAAAATTATCACGGTCCCACTAGGACATCTTTAATTTTTATTACAGTTAATAGTTTTTATAATACAAAAGTAATAGTTTCTGTGGGCATAGTACTGACTTATTAATGGAAGTATACAGTATGCCAAGGAAAAGTTACCTGTGCATGTTAGTATAAATCTGCTGAAGATCACTTATTAGGGACAGAAAACAATAAAAGTTCCTGCTGCTCTTTTTTTTTATATGTATACATAAAAATAGAGGTTCCCTTGGGTCTTCTACAAGGGAGCAAGGGTCATGGCAGGAATAGAACTGCCACCCACAAGGCAGGGAGCCATGGTAACTTTTACATGGGTAGTCCCCCTTTGCTCCAGTTCCCAGCATGCAAGTGAGCATGGACCAGTTTATAGGTTCTCGTTTCTCTGATACAAGATTATGGTTAATTTAATGGATGGACCATATTCATTATGGATACAAGATTATGGTTAATTTAGTGGATGGACCATACTCAGCCCTTCCATTCTCCAATGTCCTTCTGAATTCCTTGTCCCCTTGAATTCCTCTCAGAAAAGATAGTACATCCAATGTGGGATATTTAGACAAGCATTTCCTCTCTAATTCTTTTGGGCTGAATGAGGCCATAAACCGTCACCTTTGGTTAGGAATGGCTGCCACAGGAACACCTGGCAGCTTATTCAAAGGGGCCAGGGAAAGATGGTATTAGATGGAATCCATAATGAACCATCATATATATTTGAAATTGTTAAACCCAGAGGATGGAAAACAGGAGACAAGCAATATGAAAGTGTCCCTCTGTAACAAGATCCTCACAGCAAAGGAATACAGTGGAGGTAACTGACTACCACATCCCTGGGACTAGGACAGTGATAAACTGTCTTTCTAAGTTACTTCTGAGGGTCCCAACACACACACACACACACACACAGAGAGAGAGAGAGAGAGAGAGAGAGAGAGAGAGAGAGAGAGAGAGACATAGAGAGAAAAAGAGAGAGAGAGAAGAAGAGGGAGAGGAAGAAAAAGAGGAAGAAAGAAAGAAGAAAAAGAAGAAAAAGGAGAAGGAGGGGGAGGAGGAGGAGGAGGAGGAGGAGGAGGAGGAGGAGGAGGAGGAGGAGGAGAAGGAACATAAAAGTGGAGTTGAATACCCTTGATTCCCTTGAGAGACCAATGTGGTGGGTAGGAGTTTCAAGTAGTCAAAAAAATTGGTAGTTCCAAATAATTCCACCATTTTTTCAGATTGGTAAATTCCATCATTTTTATATTACTTCTCAAAAGTGAGAGCTGGCTTGTGAAAAACTCTTAAATAACATGCTTATGTGAACTGTAGACTCCACTTGTGTCCCCTGGGAAATCACACGAGGATTTCATTGGATTTTTGTGTTGGCTTTCTCAGTTTGGTAGGCCATACAAGGGAGGTTAAAAGAGCTTGGATATTGTTGACAATTATGTGCCAATTATATATCCAGGACATTATATGGCCTGTCTGAAATACCATGATTGTTTATGAAAATACATTGATTAACGCCAGATACACATGGGTTTGGAAAAATATCTTGAGAAATTTCTACTTTTCTAACAAGTAATTTTAATTATATCTAAAGAAAAAAGTCATGGTCAAGAAATCTCTATTTTAAAGCCAGGAACTAATGGTGCACTCCTTTAATCTGAGCACTCAGGAAGCAGAGGCAGGTGAATCTGTGAATTCCAGGCCAGCGTTGTCTACAATGTGAGTTCCAGGACAGCCATGACTGTGCAGAGAAAACAAAACAGAAGAGAGAGAGAGAGACAGAGAGACAAAGTCAGAGACAGAGACAGAGAGAGACACAGAGAGAGATTCCTACTCTGAGCTAATCTAAATCTCTCCTGAATGTTATTAGCACAATTGGTCAGATTCTTTGCCTTGCCCAATATGCCGCAGGACTGTGAGAAGTATCAAAGAATAGTTTTGTGTATCAGTTTCCAAGGACGGCTATGGTATGTGGATATTCACTGGCTGTATCCCCTCTGGACTCCATGAGTATACAGAAGTAAGTATTTGGATACAATATGCATATCCTATTTTTCAGAGACTCTTTGATTTAGAAATTATTGTTGAGTGCCATGGGTGTACGTGCTAAGTAAACTTAGAAAGAAATGAACTTTTAACTCCATCATGATGCTTTAAATAAGTCAGGTGCAAAGTGGAAGAATTTGGAGTGTGGAAATTCATCAACAGTATCAGGGGAGGTTCATAAAAACAATGTACATCTATAACTGGAAAATGATTAGCCAGGAATTTAAGAAGATATTAAAACTCGTTTGAAAACAGAAGGCAGATTATTTCCTGTTGTACAAGAAATGCACATCCAGATCTGAGCACTAAACCCAAAGCATTTTAAGATCAAAGATGACTAGAAAGAAAAGAAAAAAGGGGAAAGGTGAGATGGGTAAAGGTGCTTTCTGCCAAGCCTAATGACCTAGGTTCAATCTCGGGGACCCATAGAGTAGAAGAAGAAAACTGACTCCTGAAAGATGCCATCTGGCCACCCTACAAATGCCGTGGCAACTGTGCAGTGTACACACACACACACACATACACACACACACAATTTTTTTTAGAAAATTTTTAGAATAAATTTGTAAGGGAGCACCAGATATTACATGAGAGAGAATTTCTGTATGAGAAATTTCTATGTGACTCAATGGTTTACTCTAAAGGAGCATAAGTTTTAGAATTTATTTAATTGTTTTACTTGGTAGCCATTTTAAGAATGGCAGAATAATTTTCTTTGTAAACTGTGATCAGTTCTTATTTCAATATGTTTCAACAAGGAAAAAAAAAGAAAGAAAAACAACTGAAGTATTCTGTACATAAAAGCACTGAAGCAGTACTGTAGTAATTACTACCACAGAAAATATTACCCATGAAAGCAGATAAACTGCAAGGTAGCTCAGAACAAGGAGACTGGACTTAATAACTACAATGAAGACAATTTGCAATAATCTGATCATCATAAAGATGTGTATGTACATGTATGCACACTGTATAAGTGTGTATAGATACTAATAAAAGTGCAACCATATACTCTATATGTGCACGTGTCTGAAATCAATATGCATATATAAAAACACATATCACAAATCAAGTCATTTACTAAGACACACTTAAATTAAATACATACCATAGGCTGTTTTGACTCACCACATTCTAGCTTACCTGGGGTCATTTAAAAATATTCACATCAGCAACCAAAAATTATGTGAAAACTTCTATTTTGCAATGAAAAGAAATTGCTAGTCAAATATCTGGTAGACATTTATTTTATCGTGTTTTTGCATCTTTTTAACTTATATTTTGATAGTCTATTTTACGAGGGTTTTTTGTTTGTTTGTTTGTTTGTTTTTATAAGTATAACCTGAATTTATTTTTCAGAATATCCTCATTTCATTTTATTTCTTTTTAATATATTTTCCTTTATTTCCTCAAAATCACAAGGCCATTTTGGAGGAAAGAGTAAAAACCATTCACAAAGTGAGATAATGTTTTTCTTGGCGTGAGGAAATGCATTAAGTCTGAACTTCTAATGAAGCTGCTGGTCAGTTGTTAAATGTTTCATTTATCCTCAGAATTTACATGAAGAGCTTCACTAAATCATTAAAATGTTGTTGAAGCAAATCCTGAAATAAAACTATGACCATTTGGGAAGCGTGATGTCAGGGTTACATTAGTTACTTCTAGGTCACTGTGAAAAAAAATTGAATGTAAATAACATGAAAGAGGAAATATGATCTATTTGGGCTCATGGTTTCTGTCAATTGTGATGGAAGGGTGGGGGAGGAGAACAGCTCACATCACAGCAGCCAGAAAGCAGAGAGAAAGCATGCCATATTGTCTAGCTTTCTGCTTTTCCCCTTTATTCTATATGGACATTCACACTGTGGGTTTGTACATGTGCATGTGTTGTGCACATACATACACACACACACACACACACACACACACACACACACACAGAAAGACAGAGAGAGAGAGCCATTTGTCTCTGGAATTAGCCTTACAAACACATGCTGAGTTCTGCTTCCCTATTCTCCTAAGTACTTTTCAACCCAACCAAGTTGATAATATTAACTATGACAGATTTTTTTCCATTCATTCTTAGTTGCCCACAGACATGGATAAATTTCTGTGACAAAATTTCCAAATACATATACATTGGATATTAGCCCTCTATCAAATGTAGGATTGGTAAAAATCTTTTCCCAATCTGTTGGCTGCCATTTTGTCCTATTTACAGTGTCCTTGCCTTACAGAAACTTTGCAATTTCATGAGGTCCCATTGTCGATTCTTGATCTTAGAGCATAAGCCATTGGTGTTCTATTCAGGAACTTTTCCCCTGTGCCCATGTGTTCGAGACTTTTCCCCACTTTCTCTTCTATTAGATTCAGTGTATCTGGTTTTATGTGGAGGTCCTTGATCCACTTGGACTCAAGCTTTGTACAGGGAGATAGGAATGGATCAATTTTCATTGTTCTACATGTAGACTGCCAGTTGAACCAGTACCATTTGTTGAAGATGCTGTCTTTTATCCACTGGATGGTTTTAGCTCCTTTGTCAAAGATCAAGTGACCATAAGTGTGTGGGTTCATTTCTGGGTCTTCAATTCTATTCCATTGATCTACCTGCCTGTCACTGTACCAATACCATGCAGTTTTTATCACTACTGCTCTATAGTACAGTTTGAGGTCAGGGAGGCTGATTCCCCCAGAAGTCCTTTTATTGTTGAGAATAGTTTTTGCTATCCTGGGTTTTTTGTTATTCCATATGAATTTGAGAATTGCTCTTTCTAAGTCTATGTAAATAAAGTATCAAAAAATAAATACTTACATACATAATAAAAAATTAAAAATGAAATATGAATTTCTTCATGCAAATCTTAAGAAATCTGTGATAAACTACATACTCTTATTAGCCCAAAAGCAGTCTCTAATGAATTTTGTTATCACAAATATCTTAATCTATACAAACTTACCTCAATAACAAAATGAAACTGTAATATGTTTTGAAATAAAAGAGAATGAAAATCTATGCAAATCCTCACAAAAGAAAAGTCTCCTAAGGAAAAAGTGAGGTTTGCCTTCCAGCATCTGCACAGCATAACATTGTGTGTCACTTTAGGTCATTAGCACAACAGAAAGGATTTTATCCCTTAGCCAGGCACTCAACAAGTCATCTATATTTCTATCACCATAAGAGTATCTTGTACTGTGAGACACATACCCTCATCTGGGTACCCTTACATTTGTTACAGTGACTCATTCTATCCCAGCCCCTATCACCTGTTTAGCTTTCAGAGCTCTATAGAAGTAGCCAGCTTGGGGTGCTCTAATTCACCATGACCAACTGACAGTATGGTTATGGAATTAGGCCGGTAAGAATTTGGTTCTGGATCCCTCACTGTAATATGGAATATCTAATATTGCTGTCTTTCTTTTTAATCCTTCTTTTAAATAGCAATGTGAGGCACAGACCATTCTCTCTTACCTGCTTCATTATTCTCAAGTGAATACTGCAGCAGCTAAGAAAATGGTGCCAGACTCCTTTTACTTGGTATCATGTGGCATGTGCTGTATTAACTTGGAAAGAATGCTCCTTAAAGGACCATGACTGAGCTGTAAAGTATAGTTCTCTGTCTTCCTGTTGCCTGGGATACAAACATGAAGGCTGGCCCACCTGCTGCCATTTTAATCTATGAATTAAGAACAGAAACCAAGCTCCAGATGGTAAGAGTCCAAGCATGCAGAGGCCTGGCTCCCTGAGGGTGGCACAGTGGCTACCCAAGTCATGGTATCGTATCTCCAGACATCTGTCACTAGAAAGAAATTTCTATTGTTTAAGTCTTTGGTGCTTTGATTTTTCTCTCCCATATAACTAAAGATGTTCTAACGTTTTTACTCACTTATGTTAAAATTATATTAAACCCACTAAATGCTGACTATAGTTGATAAAACTGCTGTTCAAAACGTTAGATTCACATAAAAAGATGGAGTAGTGATTTTTGCAAAATCCTATGAGACCAGAACATTAACTTCAGACATGATTTTTCCTTAGAAAAATGGCTCACAGAAAATACTAATACAAGAGATAGAGATTCAAACTCCAGATCCTCATATGACATTTCTGAAATGAAGTAAACTCATTTCTTCCTCCTTGTTTTAGTGGTAACACATTTTCTTTTATTTTAGTGGTGAGTTTGTACATCATTCTCTCTCTATCCTTTTTGCTTTGTAGATGCTACTTCAGCTAAAATTCTAAAATGACTCCTGAGTCACAAAGACCTACCTCTCAGGAACACACTGCTCACTTACCAATTTGTTTACCTGAATTTAAGCTCAGTTTCTTCCACCAGAACATTCTCCTCTTAGGCAAAGTGTCATGTTGAGAAGTCCTTTTATAAAAGGTGTGTGGTGGAAGTCAGGGACCAGTCCAGAAAACAAAATGTAGGAGAACCAAAATAGTTTGTTGAAAGGTGATTTGACATTTGAGAGTAGGAGCTGCCTTTTCCCTCAGAAGCTTGTCTCTAAATGAAGCTTCCAGGGTGAGAGCAGTGAAGATCAGTAACCTCACACGGTGACCTCAGACCTTGCAGATGTGGGATTGCTTCATGTTTTCTTCTTAACATCCAATAATAGAAAATGAGGTCTGTTGAACCTGAGCAACATAAGCTGTTCAGCTGTGTGAGGACTAAACAATGTATATCATTCCAGATGCTGGGAACATGGGACATGCTAAGCACCCTGGCAAACTTTATTTCACTATTATTCAGGTAGCCAAGAGACCATTTCTTCTCAAGTAGTATCTCTTAAGCCTGATTTCATAGAAAATCTAAGACCCAGGGCATTTATCTCTCCTGTCTCATAATATAGCCTCAGTGTGTTCAAGAAGCCAGACTCTGGATCCTCCTCCACTCTCCATTATCCATTAGGAAACACTGCTGAGGGAGACAGGTGAATTGGAGCTGGAAAAAAGAGAGTAGATATAATCACATACACACAAACACACACACACATATGAATATATAAAATTCTCAAGAGTAAATAAAAGCTTTAAAATATAAAAAGCACAAGGATGGACAACAGATAACAGACAGAAAGACTAACTACAGGGAAGCCTCAGGTATGTTGTTAAGTCCTCCTGAATGACAAAAATCAGACCCATATAAATTATCTACAATAATTTTAAAAGTCAACTGAAAATGTACTTTACTAGCAAAAAAACAAGTCTTCAGATTAGTATTTGGACTCCTGGGCACCATAGATTTGCCAAGGTAATCCATTTCAGGATCCATCATGCCTGCTCTTCAAAAGCTTGTTGGCACCATCTCTATGCAGCAAGGTGCAGGTTCACACTCAGATTTCTACCACTACTGACAAATACTGACAGTTCAGACAGCTCAAAACTATTAGAAAGTTTTGATCTCTCCTCCCTATGTTTTATATTGGAGACTTTCAGGAACTTGTTGTTCAAATCCTTTCTCATCCTTTTATGCTTCACCCTCCATCATTCAAGTGGAAACCTGGAAAGTACACACATCAGCACACTCATTAAGAGCCAAGACGAAAGGAAGAAATCTGCTCAGGCCTTCCAGGAGAACTTCCTCAAGTATCACTTCAGAGTAAATGGGAGGGGAAGAGACATGTACAGGTTTTGGTTCATCTAAAACCTTGGGTTGATTTTCCCAAAGTATAAAGGTCACATAAACTTGGGCTAAAGCTTCCTTTTTTATTCTTTTTTCTTTGCCATTTATCATAGGAAAACAATGCCCATTCCCTGGTACCAGATGTCCTTGAGGCTCTTATTCTGTCTCTCCATGATATTCCAGTGGTGTTTATAGACCAAAATTGGTGTCTTGAAGCAAGAGACAAAAGATCTAAAGTTATATGATTTTACTCTCAACAAAAATATACCATGTTAAAAGTTTAGGTATTTAGTTCAAAGTTTAAGATTGTTAATGGAAGAAGAAAGGTTTAAAAAATGAATAAAGGAGACTAAAATAGTGAAGTGTGTCTTCAAAAACATAAGTTTGGATCTAATTTGTTTCATTTATTAGTTGCCTAAACTTTAATAAGTATTTTAACCTTCCTGTGTGTAGTCATCTTCCCTGCCTGGAATATACCATGATGTATAAAACAGCATGACAGATTTCACATTCTCCGCATACTCTGACAGTTCTGTTCTCCGATCCTATGGACATGGGTCAGGGAATGTTCATGGATGGATGAGCATGGATGAGAGCTAGCCAAGGAAAGAACACAAGCCCAGTAGTTTTGATCATAAATGTCACTTAAAGCCCTACATGTTGAAACCTTGGTCCCATCCTGTCAAGCTATTGGCGGATGGTAGAGTCTGTAGGATATGAACAGGTGGAAGGAAGCCAGGTCACTATGGGTGTGGCCTTGGAGAAGCTTTGAGGTATCATCTGCCTCTCTGGGTTCAGCTTCCTGCCACTGTGAGGTACCAATCCTCCTCTGACACTCATTCTGGCCATGCTATCTCACCACAAGGCCCAGAGCAAAGAGACAACCAAGCATGAATCCAAGGCAGCCAAAGGCAAGCTCGGCCTTTTAGAGTTGTTGTTGTTGCTGCTGCTGCTGCTTCTGCTACTACTACTGCTGCTGTTTTGGGGTTTTTACCTATTGAATTTTGTACATAATTTTATTTATTCATTTATCATGTGTGTGTATGCACAAACTTGTTGCAGGGGCACATGTCACACAGGAAGGTCAGAAGAGTGCATCAGTGTCCTCCACTATAACCCTCTGCCTATTCCTTTGCAATAAGGTCTTTGAATCTGGGCCTTCCATCTTCTGAGCTAGAATTCAGCAAGCCTCAGTAATTCTCCTATGTCCATCATACAGCCCACCCCTGGATCCCAGAACAGAAGTCATGAGTGTGTGCAGTGGCACCTGGCTTATACAGGAGTTGAGATCTGAACTCTGGCCCTCACATTTCTGAAGCAATCACTGTCAACTGCTGAGTCATATTTCCAGGATTTTAAATTTTTGTTTTGTTTTATTTCTAAGTATAAAGCATTAAATTTTTAGTATATAATAAAACTCCTATAAATGTTAGCTATTATGAACATACTTAATTCTTCATTTTCATAGGGATTTTTTAGATAGAATATTATAGTGACCTTATTTGATATAATAGTACTTTTCAGAAGAACTCACAGCAATCCTCCTGCTTCAGCCTTCCCAGTGATGGGATTACAGGAAAGCATCGCCATATGTGGCTATTCTTTATTAAAAGTTGATTGTGTCAGGTATTTTGACACAATCTCAGACAGTGAACTAGTGCAGTGAATAATTTCAAAGATAAAGTAAAATTCAACGTGAAGAAAAGAAAGGAGAGAAGAGCAGAGAGATGGGGAGGAAGAGAGAATGCTGAGGAACGAGAACAGAGAGAGATGAAGTGGACAGGTGAGATGCAAATGTGCTGATGTGAAATGGTAGCAATGATGGCAAACTGGAAAGGTTCCAAGGGTAGCCACCACCAATCCACCCAGCTACTGTCACAGAGACTACTGTGCTGATGCCAGGTTTATACTTTTCCAAGAGAATGCTGAAATCGGAATTCTCATACAACATTTTTCTGATTCAAAATGTGTGCCCAGAAGTCCAAATGTAAAAAACAATATGCAGAGCAAGCCTAACAAGTGTGTAGAGTAGCACCATTTATTGTGGGACATGTGACACCTCATAGAATGTTTGAGGAGGTCCCCAAAACCTCAGTAACCAAGATCAATACTATTTTAATCCTGTTGTAGAGTAAAAACGCAAAATGACTAAAAACTAAATATCAAAAGTTTAAATTACACCAAGATCCTACTCTGCACCCGCACAGTACACATCTCCAATTCAGTTCACACAACCTGCGCTCTGTCCTTTAAAGTCAGCATGTTGTGGACTCACTGGTAGGAAGCGTGATGGTGTCTAGTGCTAGCACTTACTTACAGGACCAAGGTTACCTGATATGGCTGATATAGCTGATAAGAAACAGAAACCAGGCCAGGATGGAGGGGTCTCAGTGAAAACGAGGCTGAACAAGCTTATTGCAAACAATCAGACTTGTTATACTTTTATCAGAAACAGAGTACAATGGAAGTTGCCATGCTCAATACAATCATAGTTGCCAGGATACAATGACATTTGTAAGCTATACAGGGCACACAAGATTAACATCTAAGACTAATCGCCCAGCCAACCTTCTGTATGCTTCTCTGGCTTCTAAGGCATGTGGAGAAACAGAGGTGGCCTAAATGCTGCACAGTTCCTCAGTTTCTCAGAACTGAAAGGCATACAGTGCCCCAGGAGCCACAATCTCTAGCCTAAAACACTCGTGACATGTGCCTCTCAAGGTATCTAGAACAGGCCTACTCCTTGATTCTCCACAATGGTGTTGTAAGTTGAAGTAGCAAACAGGACAAAAGCAGACTTAAGAGTCAAGATGATGAACTCATTAGCAGTCATTCCATCTGAGATGTTCTGGGGACAAACGAACATCCAAGTACATCACATGGAGAAGTGATATCAGTACACAGAATAATGACTAAAACTTTTTCCCTGTCTGTTATATGCCAGACAGAATCCAACAATCACCTCCTTACCAATAATTCCCACTATGAGTCTTTAACTATGAAGCGAAATTTCTTATTTCTAAATGAATATTACTGTCACTGCTTTAAAGTCTTATAGCAGGTCAAGGTTACATCTGACTTGAACCTCTATTTTCTACCTGACTCCTAAATCCATTCTCTCCAATAAACTGTGCTACCTAGAGCTTATCACAAGTATTTGAGCATCGCCCAAAGAGAGAACATTGGAAGCCCTGAGGTGAAATGAGATTCGCAGAGAGCTTAAGTGACTCTTGCTGTCAATCAAGGCTGTGTCACTATTCTAACAACTCCGTCAGGCATAAGGGCCCTGATAAAACCCCTCCTGGTACTGGGCTTCTGCTTTGGATTAGAGCCTTTCTACCCAACATCAAACTCCCCCTCAACCCACTCCAGAATGGGAGCCTATGGTCTAGCCACAAATGAAATCTCTGGCTTCCCTTCACACACATTGCAGTGGTGATGAGATACAATTGGTATCAACACGTTGCTCATTTGACCACATCATTGTGTTAGCATTTGTGCATGTGCCCAGGGCTGTCGTCTGCTGCGCAGAGCATTTATTGCAGGTTGTAATTCCCAATATGCAATCAACACAAAGCAGCAATTCAAGAAGGGACATTTGCAAATCACTTGCCCAATCTTATTTTCATAGTATCCTTTACAAAGATGAATACACACACACACACACACACACACACACACACACACACACACCACTGCTCAAGTGAGATGTCTCATCAAGTAAAGGTGCTTGCTGCTAAACTTGATGATTTGAATTTGATCCCCAAGACCCACAGGGTAGAATAAGAGATCAGATTCTACAAAGTTGTTCTCTCACTTCTACATGCATGCTGACACACACACACACACACACACACACACATACCCATACACACACACTCATACACATATCACATACACATACATATGGACACCACATATATACAGTAGTAATATTTATTACTTACAATAAAATTTGTAAAGGTTGTTTCAGATAGAAGAAAAGTGATCCTGCAATAGAATACTAACAAAGGTATCATCCAATGAAATGACTAAATCTCAGGCTGTTTCAGATAAACCACTGCTAACAAGGGCTGAATGTAAGACTTGGGCATTATGGGAGATCATTTACCCAACCCAGAAGAGGAACATTGTAACAGGAATGGCAGACCACCTCTATATCAGCACCGGGACCCACACAGATGCAAAAGCATCTTCTGCAGGAGGACCTAATTGAAGACTGTCTGAGCCACCAAAGACTGCTGGTACAGGCAATACCAGCCAATCAAGAACTACTGTTTAGAAGATATGCTTTCTTGAGACCAGTGGGGCACAGGTAGACGGTATGAAATGAGGTTACAAATGTTCAGAGAACTTGCTGCAGTGTTTCCCACCTGCTCTCAGAGTCTGTGTCATTGACTCTGTGCCACCTTCCTCTAACCCCCAAGGACAGGTAGGATTGGGCAGCAGTCAAGGGCACAGACAACAGACTATGTCAAAGAACAAACAAGAATCACACCAGCCATCTACCAGCCAGAGCATGAGGTGAACCTTAATAAAAACAGATTCTGTAGCCCAGAAACCACCTGAACATGCCCAGGGTGGAGACCAACAAATGTCCCTGACATTCCCCCTTCCATTCCTTGTGGCAGGGGGCTCTTTTACCAGGACTGTCAGGTTTGGACAAATGATATAGATCTAAGAAATGTCTTCAATGATAAGCCATTCCCAAATACTCATGTAGCCAGGAGAAAATGAAATCTTCACTTAAGAACTTTCTCTTTTATTCTGTAAACTTAAAGGATTGATGACAAAAAGTATATCATACAATAAAGGAAATTGAATGGTCTTATTTACACATCTGTTCTAATACCAATGAATATCTAACCCTTGGTATGTTTCAGGGAACTAGAAAGTAGCTAATCCTACAAAAGTGAGGATGCCGAAGCTCAGCTCAGTCTGTCAGCACTTTGTTTTCCTGACTGTTCTAAAGTAGGTCAAAAAATATTCCAGAACTATGTAAAAGAGAGAGATCACCCTGACATGAGGCTCGCTGCTATTCTGTGCTGCTCAGCTTTGCTAGGGAGAGGAAAGTGCCAGATGAGGGGATTTCAGACATGAGTTATTAGATTTGCAAATTAGTATAAGGAAAATTACCAAGACAGCTCTGTGGATTTAAATGAACTGCATGTTTTTTCCTGAATTTAAGTAAAAAAAGTAACTGTTCATTTCCTCCAAGAAATAGTTAAGATTGCTTATTCTTTCACATAAATCAATATGATCTGCACAATAAAGCTAATAATGCGAGAAACTCTATAAACCGTAGCCCTGTAGCTTTCTTCCAGGGCTTTGTTCCAGGAGCTAAATAGCAGTTTCTATTTCTAGCCGACTGCCATCTTTATCAAGTTACTTTCTTGACTCAGTGACAGTTTGTAAAAGGCATCTTCTAAAGTAAAGATGTCTTCCTGCTCCTCATTTTTTGGGATTAAGAAAGCAGTTGCTAAAATAATAGAAGTGATTAGCCATTGTTATGTTTTTAAGTTATTTCATAATATTGAGATGAATTATATGTACATAAATTAGTTCTAAAAAATACTCTATTTTTTATCATAGAAACATACATTTAACTCATGTGGGTTACCACACTTCTTAGTTATATGTAAAGCTAACTTATAAGATATGAAAAAAAGCAGCCATGTCTAATAATGAATCATTTGTATTTTAGCATTGTGTTATTACTCACACACCCTTTCCAACATGTGATTCAAAGATGCAAGCACAGTAGAGTGTAATTAAAGAACAAGCTTCTTTGAAGCAGGCAGAATGACAGCCCAGCAACTTTAGATTATTTTGTGAAATGTATTTTATTTAACATGAGATGAATGTTAATGGATATTTACTCTTTAGCTGTGATAAAATTTTAAAATGTGTTTTTAATGAATCTAGCCCACAGGTTTGTTTATCTGTCTCTATTTGGGATTGAAATGGCTTAAGATATTATGTAAAAGTTTTAACTTGAATAACACACAAAAATGTTAGCGTTTGATTGGATATAAGTGTCTTTTATTTGATTAGTACTATTTATTTTATTCTAACTGAATATTAGCAGAACAGATTGATCACTCTCTATTCTGATGCTGTGATGATGTCAAGTCCTACACAACTTAAGTTGGATTTGTTTTATTGCTGTCTAAGTAAAGAAATTTAACTCAGTGGAATTTAGTATTTCCAACATTGTCAAACCAGTAGCTATTTTTTCTTAGTTTCAATGCAAGAATTTAGTCGTATGGCTATTTGTATTGAAGTGTTCTTAAGCCATTGAGTATTCCGACCTGGGAGATGGCTCAGCTACCAACCTATCATATAAGCTGTGTCTGATCTAGCACTAGTGGAACAACTCTTGCGAGGGTGGCCAACTGTTCCCTAATCGGATTTGAGGCCCCTCTCCATGAAGGGAATTTCATGACTAGCAATGTAAATCTGGTAAAAACTTATAAAGGAAGAAGTCTTAGGCCTTAGGGGAAACCTACCCTTGCTGCTTAGCAAAATTGGCAGAGCATTAAGTACCTCCTAGATGCCTGTTTATACCTTAGAAAAAAGCTATTCTCAAATTTAATCAGAGAAGTGTCTCTTTGAAGTAAACAGAGATGAGTGTGACAATTTATGTCTGCACAAGATGTGGAGACTTCAGAATGGTTGAAGGCTCTGCCTTACATAAGACATTTATAAGACCACCCGTTAAGGCTCAGAGATCATTCCAGAAGATGCAGTAGAAAGACTATAAGAGCCAGAAGACAGGAAGGACTACCAAGAACTCATGACATTTGCATTTTGAGTTCATGCAATGGGCCATATTGTGGGCCCACATACACTGGGTCAATCTAACAATCAGCTGTTGATGGTGAAGGGACCCACAAGAGTCTATTTCTTACTATGGATCTTCTGGCAAATAAGGGACTCTAGGATGGGGAGAGGAATAGCATCCAGTTATGTACCTACTGGTTAGCCCATCAAACCCAAGGCAAACACAGATAATTCTGTGGGACATCCAAGAGCACAAAAAGTTGAGAACATAAATATTTTTTAAGCAAGATGGGAGGCTGGAAAAAGTGGGAGAGAAATGAGACAAAGGGAAAGGTAACCAGAATACATTATCTGCATGTATAATATTGTCAATAAAGAAATATACTAATAAAAGAGAGAAGGAATTAAAAACAAAGCTAAGCAAAAAAATACATGTGGACTAGACATAAACTATTTCACAAATGATAAGTACAATTTATAAGTATGTATAGAAAGTTAAAACTCTAAATGGAAAAAAAGGATTCATAGTGAGCCTAAAGTATAAAACACCTAGCATCAGTAGCTGTCCAGATGGATCTCTCCAATGTAAACTCAAAACCATAAGCAGAAATATTTTCTTCCATTTTGTCATTAGAAATAATCTAACTCATGATCTACCTAGGAAAACCTGCAGAGCTGAATTGCACTTGGTCCCATGAACCCCATTGTCTAGCTCTGGACTTGCTCTTTGGTCTAGTGAAACCATGCAAGACCTCAAAAGTGTCCTGCTTCCACATGGAATCCTTAAGGGACCCCAAAACTAACCAGCTTGGAACCTTGCTCCACCAATCCCATCTCAGCCAAATCTGTCCACCAACCAGTTGGGTCCAACTGGGATACAGCCTGAGAGTAGGGTCTGCCTGGGACACAAAGCCTGCAGAATGCAGTCTGCCTGAGGCACAGCCTGCAGAGTCTGGTAATTTGACCCCCAATGTCTTGCCCAGAGCGCCCTCTAACTTCTGCCATCAAAAATCAGATGCCTAAAGGACAGTGTAAGATCATAATCAACATCAATATTCAGATGAGAAATTGGTTTAAAGCTCTCTTTCTTTGTTGAGTCTAGTAGAATTATGAACTAAATAATTTTACACAATTAAAATCAATAGAAGGGAAACACCCATTCAACCATCATCAACATCAAAATAATAGTAAATAACAAACATTGGTCATTAATAGCTCTCAACTTCAGTGGGCTCACTTTCCCAGTAAAAGGACACAGGCTAATAGAATGGATTTGTAAATAGAATCTATCATTCTGCTATATACAAAAAGCACATCTCAGCAACAAAATCATCATTATCTCAGTATAAAGGGCTAGAAAGAGGTTTTCCAAGCAAACAAACTCAAGGAACAAGCTAGAGTAGCCATTTTAATATCTAATAAAATAGGCTTTCAACTGAAAGCAATTAAAAGACACAGAAAGGACATTTCATACTCACCAAAGAAAAAATCCACCAAGTGAACATCTCAATTCTGAACATTTATACCCCAAATGCAAGAGCACACACATTTGAAAAAAATTACTAAAACTTAAATCACACATCAAACCTCACACATTAATAATGGAAGACCTCAGCACCCCACTTTCATCAATGGATGGGTCATCAAGACAGAAACTAAACAGAGAAATAATGAAACTAACAAAGGTTATCATTCAAATGGACCAAGCAGATAGCTATAGAATATTTTATCCAAACACAAAAGAATATGCCTTCTTCTCAGCACTTCAGAGAACCTTCTCCAAAGTTGACCATATAATCAGTCACAAAGTCAGCCTCAACAGTTACAAAAAGATGTAATTAACCCCATGCATCTTATCAGACCACCATAAAATAAAGCTGGACTTCAACAACAAAATCGACAGAACACCTCCATATTTATGGAAACTGAGCAACTCTCTACTCAATGATCACTGGGTCAGGGAAGAAAGAAAGAAAGAAATTAAAGACTTTCTAGAATTCAATAAAAATGAGGGTACAACATGACCAAACATACAGGAAATTATGAAAGCAGTGCTAATAGGCAAGCTCATAGAACTGAGTGCCCTTATAAAGAAATTGGAGCATTCTCCTATTAGCAAATCAAAAGCATACTTGAAGGCTTTAAAACAAAATGAAGCAAACACATCCAGGAAGAATAGAAGGCAAGAAATAATCAAACTCAGGGAAACGCAAATCAAAATGACCCTGAGATTCCACATTACGCCCATCAGAATGGCTAAGTTACAGCACATGCTGTAACTTACATGTAACATGTGAGGATGTGGAGAAACAGAAGAGCTTCTCCGTTGCTGCTTGGATTGCAAACTTATACAACCACTCTGGAAATCTAGCAGTTCCTCAGAAAATTGGAAATAGTTCTACCCGAAGACCCAACTATACTTCTTCTGGGAATATACCCAAAAGATGGTCCACCATTCTCCAAGGACACTTTCTTCACCATGTTCATAGCAGCCTTATTTGTAATAGCCAGAAACTGGGGGGAAAAACTCTGACATCCTTCATTTAAGCAATAAAATACTATTCAGCTATTAAAAATGAGGACATCATGAAGTTTGCAGGCATATGGATGGAACTAGAAAATATCCTAAGAGAAGTAACCCAGTTTCAAAGGATGTGCATGGTATGTACTCACTTATGTGTGAATATTAGCCATAAACTACAGGATAATTGTGCTATAATCAACAGACACAGAGAAACAAAATAACAATGAGGGTCCAAGAGGGAATGGTTCAATCTTTCTCAGAAGGGGAAACAAAATAAATATTGGAGGTAGATGGAAGGAGGGAACTAGGTAGAAGAGAGGATGGGGAGGAGATATCATGTATAGGAAGAACAGGGGAAAGAGACTGGGGATTGGTTGGGGGGGGGACTATTTCCAAGACATGCCATATACCTGGGAGATGGCGGCCCCAGAAGGTCTATGTGAGCTACTCTAGCTGAGACCCCACAGCAGTGTTGGATATGGATCTTGATGTGGCCACTTCCTATAGTTAGGCAGGACTCTCAGTGGAAAGATAAGGACAGCAACCCATATACAAAATCTTTGACCCAAAATATATCCTGCTACAAGATGTGGAAGGGCAAAGAGACTGGCAGAATGTCCAATCAATGACTACCCCAAATTCACTATCCCTCAGGCAAGAATCAATCCCTGACACTATCAATGATACTCGGTTATGCTTGCAGACAGGAACCTAGCATAACTGTTTTCTGATAGCCCTTATCCAGCAGCCAGTGGAAAGAGATGCAGAGACTCACACACAAACATTAAATGGAGCTCAAGGAGTCTTAGAGAGGAGTTGGGAGAAGGACTGAGAGACCTGAAGAGGACAAAGACTCCACAAGAAGACCAACAGAGTAAACTAACCTGGACTCTAGAGGGTTCCCAGAAACTAAATCACCAAGCAAAGAGAGAGCATGGGCTGGACCTATTACCCCTGCACATATGTAGAAGACAAGCAGCTTGGTCTTCATGGAGGTCCCCCAGCAACTGGAGCAGGGTCTGTCCCTGAGCCTGTTGCCTTGCTGCCTGTAGATCCCATGTCCCTAAATAGACCACTTTGTCTGACCGCAGTGGGAAAGGATGCACTGAGTCTCACAACAACTTGATGTACAGTAGGGGGAGGGGGTTAGTGGGAGAAGTGACACCCAGATGGGAGCTTCTCCATCTCAAAAGAGAAGGGGAAGGTGGAATGGGGGGGACTTGCATGAGGGTGCACTGGAAGCAGAGGAAAGGTTGATGTTGGGTTGTAAAATGAATAAATACATTTTTAAAAACAATAAAAATAAAATACAATAAATAACAAAACTTACAAAGTAACAAAACTTAAAAAAAATAATCTAACTCAGCATGCCTCATCATCAAAGTTCATTCACATCTTCTTGTGTCAAAATGATCAAGGATAGGCAGAGCACAATTAATCCCGTGTAAACTATCAGGAAAGAAATGCAACATGCTGTCACCAGAATGTAAGGATGTTTCAAGCCATGTGTGGTTCAAGGTCACTGGAGAAGCAGCTAAGAGAGCTCTCCTTGGTCGCCATGCAATAGCTGAGTATCCAAAACAAGAAAAACTATAAGCCATCCAGAAATTGAGCCAGTAGGTGTCCATTGTGCCATTCCTAAACAACATAGAAATTTAACATCAAACTGCAATGTAATCCTCGTAGGATGGAATCACTTGGGACTAATTTTAATGGAAAGAAGGTTGATTTGTGCAAACATTCTGTCCTACTAAATGGATAAAATGTGCATTCATACCATCATCTTTCTGAACAAATGCAGCATATGTCGAGAACTGAAGAAAGTCACAAGTCTCAATAATGCCGGAAACTGTCCCCAAATAGGAAGCAGTAATGATCAGCAGTGATCACATGCAAAGAACAAATAAGAAGATGACTCAGAGCTAATAAGCACTGTTGGTCATATTCAGCATAATGGGATTCCAAAAACGCAAGCTGAATATCCCAAAAACAAAATGCTTGAAGCTGGGGCTATCAAGTTCTTGCCTAGTAAACATGCAGCCATAGAAACCCAAAAAGGTAAAAGGAGATGGGGGAGGGGGGTCAGTTCTTAGACATGCTTTATCCCCTGTTTCTTTAAAGACAGAACTTTATGAGTTGGTTCATTTCATTAAGTTGTTAATATATGAGATATAGTACACAGCATGTTAAACACAGTCTTTCAGAACACATATATAATGCTCTCTAAGGAGAACTTACCCTTGCATTTGGAATAACTGAAGCTTAAATAAGAGGCAGATGGTAAGTTTAAAAGGCTCCATCATACAGCAGGTTTATTGTCTTCAAACGAAGCCCAGCCCAGAGCATGCCATGCAAACAGATTCTAATTGCCAATGATTTAACATCCCAGTGCAAAGTACCTGGTAATCCAGAACCTGTGACCTGAGAAAGTTTAAGAAAAAAATCCTAATGCTAGAAAGGAAGATTTAAATAATAGCATTATGTCATAAGATGCAGCTGTACACTTAAATCCAGAGTCATGGCTCTATAATGCTTTTAATACTTTTAACAGTGAGTATAATAACAATGTCTTAAAATAAATTTTGTAATGTATGTTTCTTACTCTGATCTTAATATTTTTGAACCAGATATTCAATAAGCTTAATAAAATGTAAAATGCAAAATTGGGCACTGTAGCACATTGTTATAATATTGGCGACTGTAAGAGGCAAAGGGATCTGAAGTTCAAGGTCATCCTCAGCTACACAGCAAGTTCAAGACCACCCTCGCTTACATGAAACACAGTGTCAGAATATCAAAAATAAATACACAGTCTTTTCTTTGTGGTTGTGAGCCTCATCTCCTAATGGCTGAGCTATTTCTTTAGCCCTGTTTAGTCCCGACTCCCAAGTGTAGCTGGGAAATAGAAAGAGACTCAACAGGAGAAAATAAAGACAACTCAAGGGTAGGGAGTGAGGAGGTGAGAGTGAATATGAGAGAAACAGGGAGATGAATAGGATCAAAACCGTAAATAAAATTTTGAAAGAATTAATACAAATATCACTGAAAGTTTTAAATGCACGTATACAATAAGATATGATCATATCCAACTAACTTTTCTCCCTGCAACTAGCCAGGTCTTTGCCAACACCTCCTCCTCTCAACTTCATCTCTATGTTTTTCTTTTCAATAGCCAAGTAAGGATAATTAGTCTGCTTTCATAAGGTCTCCCAGACCACAGGATTTTCTTTCTCAGTTTTCTGTCCCTTTAGGATCTACCCTAGTCTAATGATTAGAGCCTCCTCTGGAACATTCCAGCTTTTTCCCTGATTCTGGAAAGGAGAAGAAGAGATGAAGGATAAGAAATTTCCTCGATTCTGTAAACGTCGCTCCTAATCTCAGTGTTTGGTCTGAAAGGCGGATGCAGTGTGTACGTGACATCCAGCAAAGAGAATTAAGTTGCATAGCTCTATGCCCAGCTACAACAGGTACAGGAAGTGATGTCATTTCTAAGAATAAGACTAGTGTAATGGTAAGTGGAGAATAATTAGCAGCCTCTGCCACAGAATAATACTCTTCAGTGAGTTTATGACCAAGTACTGGAGATTTAAATTGTTTAGATAGTAGGTAGTGTTCTCACGTGATTCTCAGCATTCCTTCCTCTGCTACATATGTTCTAGTCCATGCCGTCCTGGCTGAGGTCACTTAAAGGAAAATCTTGCTTCCTTGGCTATTTTTAAACAAACATTAGCTTTTGTTTTTAATTAATTTAACTTCCCCATGAGGAAAAACTTATTTAAAAATACCAATAAAACTTGCAAAATAATATCCCTGAATCAGCATTTCACAATTATTGGGTTATTATGTCTCTGGGAAAAATAATTAAAATAAGTAATAATTTTTATAGTACTTCAGGAATGTGTTATTAATTAAGCTTAAGATATAAAATGAATGTTTAAATTTTTATTTTGTGCACAAGAATCCAATGGAATGTCACTAAACTGCACTGACAAATCTCTTTAGAAAGATGGTTTGCTTTTGAGCTTCAAGACAGAGCATTATTAGCCTGTCAGTGAACGATATTGCATAATAAAGTTTACATTTTTACCTTCCACTTGTACAAAATCATTTCCCAAAAAAGTCATATGTATTTTGAATATTAAAATTTTCTATTTTAAACAGTGGAAATCTGTAAAACACTAATAAAATTTACATATTTGAGTAATGTCGCCTGAAAATCCCAAAATGTGCTCCTTAATTGTTGGCAATGATCTCTCTGACATGCTTTATTTCAGATCAAAATGTATGAAGAATTTTCCTTACTTATAAAAGGGAAGCATAGGCTATGCCCTGCTATGAAAGAAAGGGTTATCCCACACAGTTTGGGCAGAATCAGGGGCACAGGCATTTGAAAGACTAAAGCTGGGAGTGAGAAGTGGGAAGGAAATGTCTAAAGGCAAGTCCAGGAAAGGCCAGAATAGAAGAAGAGAAGATTGCCATGAAGGTCAAAAATATCAACTGTCTCCTGAAGAGAAGAGCACATGAGCATTAAAGGTAAGAGCCAAGGAGGACTCAGCTCAGTGTGCACTGAGAAATGTCACGAGACAAAAGTCAGTGATGCCAGTGGCAAAGAGAACTTGAAGTTAGACCTCCATAGTGGTAGAAAGAAAGGAAGGATCGCTTGGCCCATGGAGTTCACTACAGAATTTTATTTCTTTGTAATCATCTGTTCAAGGGAATAAAAATTTTACCCAATGGTTAAAAAGATTTGAAAAATCAAAGCTGATTACTTCAAAATAACAATAAGTTTCCCATGTAAATTTCTATCAGTATTAAATTTTTACGTATTGAGGGTCTATTGCAAGCCAACAACATGTTAACCAACTATGTCTGCAAAACAAATGACTATATTTTATTACCTTTTAAATATACTTTAAATATCATATATATGGTATTATATTATTATATTATATATTATACCATATAATATACTATATATTATATAACATATATATTACATTATATGTTTTATGATATATGTTATTATATATATTATATTATATATAATATATAAGATTGTCTACATTACATGTATATTATATATAAGACATATATGTAGTGTGTGTTATAAATTTTATATAATATATAGCATATAATATAATAATACAGAATATAATATTATTAATTTGATATAATATAATTAATTTAACATACCATATAAAAATGAATTTTATTCTGATCTCTTGGGTCATCAGATTTAACCAGGCAGCTTGGAAAATCACTTTCGAGTGCAGCTATTTCCCTCTGTCTCCCTCTTGTTAGCATCTATAAAAATGAAAGAATTACCTTGCCCCGACCTCTCTGTCTGTCTATTATTAGTTTTCATGTTTTTTCTCCTGTAATCCACGTGGTCCACTCACAGGCACATTTCCAGTATTCAGATAATTTCTGACCCATTCAAGATATACATAAAATAAGAGAGTATGGCATTCTTAAATAATTATCGTTTATCTATCATCTATTCTGTATCTTAATTAAGAATATTTATTTAAATATCTGCTTTTCTAGCATATGATGCATGGTACTATGATAATCATGTTGGACAGGATGACTTAATTTTTTTTACATTTAAAATACCGATGTCCTCCCCGACCTTCACCCCTTGCCACCTACGACAGGCAGGAGAGCTAACCTTGGGGTCATGAGAGCAAGAGAGCTGGCCCTGCCTTGTACCTGCTGCAGCACTGGAGAGCAGGCCATGGACCTCATCTGGGCAGCAGGGTAGAGCTGGCTCTAGTTGCAGAGGTTGCTGGTGAGCCAGTCCCCAGGCCGTGAGAATTGAAAGGTCGATTGGCTCACCAGCTCAGACACCTCTCAGGTCCAGATCCATGGCTTTGAGTGGGCCCATCCCAACATCTATCCCACCTATGAATTGCAGGAGTGGGTGAAGGAGCCAGTCCTACAGACCCAAAACTACAAGATCCCCATGACACAGGGCAACAAGAGGCTATCCAAGAGGAATCCCAGTGAGATTCCAATATTGATAGAATAACAGAAGGCAGAGGCCTCAGACCAGACCAACAAGCCATTGCAATGAATATACACAAGCAAAGCACGGACAAAAGGGTATACTGTGGGACACACTGTGACACATTACAGTTTCCACAATGATATATTTTTCTGTGTTGGAGGTGGGGAGGTTACAAGGGTGGAGAACAAGGTGGGGGGGGAGTGAGTGGGATTGGGGTAAATCATGTGAAATTCACAAACAGCTAATAAAAAGTTTTTTAAAAAAAAGAAAAGAAAAGAAAAGAAAAGAAAAGAAAAGAAAATACCTCCTTTTGTAGCATATGATGCATAGTACCACGGAAAATCCTAGTGGCCAGGCTAATACTTTAAAATATTGGATGTATTTGGCAGAGAAGAGAGGTGACAGAAAGAAAAAGAAAAAAAATATCACCTGTGTGACTCCACAGACTCTGTGGCATAGAAACTATAAGAAATTGACAAGCAATTCTCCAAATAGAAAGAAGTGGACTTGCAGAGGTGTGGTAAAAATATATCCTGATATAGGAATTCACCATGGTGATGTCTGCAAGTCCCTGGAGGCCTTAGCTCCATGTTGACCACAGGCTTTATGACTAAATGACAAGGACAAACTAGCTGCTACAGCACTTGGAAGTTGAAACAAAGAGTCCCACAAAAAGTTAAAACCCCTGGGAGCTGAAACCACAGGAAGAGAGAACTAGAAGGTTTAAATGCTGTCATAATGTACAATATTGAAGAATGCCTAATATTTTGTTGTCACGGCAGTAAAATGAGATGTTTGTCTCTTCTAAGAATTCTATCTAGAAGCGTGATCTGAAGTGGGTCTGAAATCAACCCCTTCCTCCCAACCAGCCCCATTGTGTTTAGCCAGTGCTTTAAAATGAATTGTGCTCTGAAAGAAAAGAGCCTACAGAAATTCCTGCGGCACATAAACTCACAATCAGAAAACTCCCGAACACATGAGAAATCAACCTGAGTATAATAAATCAAATTAGGTATACAACTCAGTTAAGACTAACAAAAGGCAATGCCAGAGGCAGTAGGCGGTAGAGTAATGTGGGGCACAATTGAAGTAAATGTGTTTATTCTGTTTAAAGACAAAAAATCTGACACAGATCATACAACTACAAACTATTTATATTTTTTTAAAAAACTTCTAGAAATCAAATTTTTTTAAAGTCTACTCAAACTTTTGTAGGTTTTGTTTGCTTGCCTTGCTTGCTTGTTTGCTTTAGTGGACAAGCTTTAAACAACTACTCCTTCCAAAGTTGGGGGTGTGGGGGGACGGTGAAGAATGAGGAAAAATGAGAAATAGAAACATGAATGCTCGATTCCATTGGAATTGAGGAAAATAAAAGTAAAATTAGAATACGATACAACTGTACATGTGAGTTGGTTGTTGAAGCTACTGTTCATTGTCTCCATTGTGGAATGTAACATTCATGGTGTCTTAGTTTGCTTCCAGTAGGTTCTGAAATACAGACAGGATTGTGGGAAATCCCTTTGACAGGTAACACCAAGAGTCTTGGTGAGCGTTCAAGGAAGATAACCAATAATGTGTTTGCTATTGACCACTGGAAATCCTACACACACTATGTCAAATCTACCCCAGAATCATGACTAGTGGACAGTCATTTCTGGGACATCAATGCTCATTTGTCTGAACTGGCCATGTAGGTAAGCTTCCAGCAGGGGCTAGAAAACAACTCTAGTCAGAGACATAAAGGAAGATTCTACTAAAGACTATGAACTGAGGAAATACAGACAGGTCCCAACAGCTCACTACTGTGCATTTATTCTCACTGAATGTGATAGAGTGCTAGAAAAGACCCTGGCACATAGTAGGCATATAAGAATAAACTGTGTTAAACCCTTAGAGTGAATAACAAGCTGGGGGTATACATGAGTGCTCACTTAGCACACATTAGTCTCTTACCATACGTAAGTGCTCACGTAGCACACATTAGACTCTGGGTTTACCCGCTAACATGAGGAAGGGGAAAGAGGAGAAGGAGAAAGGTGAGGAAGGAGAAGAATCCATCACATGGAAGTTGTAAAATGTCTATAACTAAAGAGAATATTCTGAGAAATTCAGCATATGCTAACTTTGCAGATATACCTACAATTGTATTCTGACATAAATTAAATCAGAAATACTTATGTTACTTATGGCAAATGCTGAAAACTGATCACCCAAACATTCAATTTAAGACCCTGGGACAAAAACAAAAAACAAAATCAAAGAAAATCAAACGATAAGAATAAGAACTACCATATATGTTTTCAGGAAAGTTCTTGCTATGTGGCCTGGGGTGTCCTTTAACTTTATCCCTCCTGCCCCTCCTGATAAGGACTGGGATTGTGGGTGTGTACATCACACCTGGCAAGAAGAATTAGTCTAAGTAGGTAATAAAAGTATCACTGGAAAATCTAGGTCTAAAGGGGGATTAAGTACATTAAATTAAAGCCATCTTTGCAGAGAGAGAGAGAGCACAAAAATAACTGATTAAAATAAGAACATAACTGCAGTTACAATAGAGGGTGAAAGACTAAAGATGTCATGGGCATAATAGTAGAACAGTCTGAAAATCCCCTTTGGAGGCTCCAAGGCCTGACACTATTACTGATGCTATGGTGCGCTTACAGACAGGAGCCTAGCATGGCTGCCCTCCAAAAGGCCCAACAAGCTGACTGAGACAGACACAGATATTTACACTCAACCAATGGGCTGAAGTGAGGGACCCCTGTGGTTAAATTAGGGAAAGGTTAGAAGAAGCTGAGGAAGAGGGTGACCCCAGAGGAAGACCAGCAGTCTCAACTAATGGGGCCCCTGAGATCTCTTGGACCCTGAGACACCAACCAGGCACCATATACAATCTAGTCCAAGGCCCCTGACACATATACAGCAGAGGACTTCCTGGTCTGGCTTCAGTGGGAGATGAGCCGAACCCTCAAGAGATATAAGGCCCCAAGGAGGCCTGACAGGGTTGGGGTTGACATCCTCTTGGAAACAGGGGGGAGGAGGAATAGGATGAGGAATTGAGGGAGGGGGTAATGACTGGACTGTAAAAAGTAAAAGTAATAAAAAAAATTCCTCTTTACCAAATAGCTTAGAATTGTTTTACAAAGACAGCAACATACTTAAATGGCTTGACAAGTTGCTACCAAATGATCAAAGAATAAACCGTTCCAATTTTATACAAATCTTTTCAACGATTACAAAGTCAGCAATAGGATGTAAAGAGAGTATGTCTTTAGCCACTGCTGTGATGATGTGCCGTATTTTACAACCACAAATGATTAAACAGCTTTGGCAGAGGAAGAGAAAGGGATGAACACGAAATCCATTACCAGAATTATGCACATGTACAAACACCATCTGAAACATAGGTTTGGAGGAGGTAAGCAGGACCAGACAGGAAACTACAGAAGCAAATGGTATTTCAAATGAAAAATAAAATCAAAGTAAGCTAAGAAAAAAAGAGCAAAACTTGAAAGTATGTCAGAAGAAAATAAAGAGAAAGTATTTTGTGAAGTCCAAATGAGGAAGAACAATACAGGCATAGATAGATAGATGGATGGATGGATAGATAGATAGATAGATAGATAGATAGATAGATAGATAAAATCATGCATGCATGCATACATACATGATATAGATAGATGATAGATAGATAGATGATAGAGTTTGAGAAATTTACTTCAGAAATAATTAGCAGAAATCATTTGTGACATGTATAATCTACTAAAGAGCTAAAATGGAAACTTAAAAATATTTTTAAAGAAAGGTCTACTAGAAAAAAATTAATCATAAAATAGCAGAAAGTTCACAAAAGCAGAAACACAAGTAGCCAAATAGGCAAAGGTGCTCAGTGCTTAGTCTCAGAAAAGCATAAATCAAATAATGAAACTGTTCCTTTCAAACCAACCAACTTGACAGAAACTAAATAAACCACAAGTGTAAAGTATCTCCATTAAGGTTACTGCGGTGCTCTGCTGCTGAGAGTCTAAGGTGATAAAGCTGTTTTGCAAAAACAATTTGGCACCATCTAGCAAATTAGTGCCACATAGCTAAAGATCTACCGATCTCCATTCCAAAGATTACTCTGAGGAAACTGTGTGTCTATTAACTGGAAAACATAATGTTGTTAATTGTGTTGTTTTTAATAAGAAAGAAAAGAAAATCCAGGAGCAATTCCAAAGGAGAACCAATTGAGAAAATTATTTCTAGAGATTTGGGGTTTGTTTGGTTTGTTGTTTGATTAAAGGATTTTAAAATATAAGATTAAAGGATTTAAGATTCATAGAATGAAATTATTCTCCTGTTTTCTTTCTCAATGTGTTTGTTATTTGGTATATAGAAAAAAGAGTCAGAGGATCAGTTCAGTGAGTAAAACTCTTTGCTATACAAGACCGGCCCGAACCTATTGTGGAAGAAAAGAACTAACTCACAAAAGTTGTCCTCTGTCCTTCATATGTGCTATACACAAACACACAGACACACACACACACATATACACACAGACGCAGACACACACACTAGTAATAACAATAAAAATAATGATGATGACAATAATAAATATTAAAATAATGAAATTAAAATCTTAGAAAAGATACTGATTTTTGTGTATTGTGTTTATAGCTTGCTACTTTGTTGAAAGTGTTTATTAGTTGTGAGAAAAATAACTTGACAAAAGAAACTTGATGAGGCAGGATTCATTTGCCTTTCAGTTCCAGAAGGAACAGGATCCCTCAGGACGGGGAGGGCAGGACAGAAGCTGTGCATCATACAGCAGTAGCTCAAGACATACACTCTGCATCTCATCCCTGGCCTTGTAACCATTGAAAAATTCAAATGGTTCATTCTTTGACTATTTGGCAGCAACTTGTCTGTGAAGCCATTTGAGGATGGTGCTGCCCTTTGTATAAGAATTCTGAACTATTGATTGTCATTTTGTAAAGGGGATGTTCAGACGATTCTCTTAAGTGCATCACTCTCTATTATACCTGCAGTGTGTCCTTGTAATCAGTTATTTTTGATGTTTCTCCTCTCTCTCTCTCCTCTCTCTCTCTCTCTCTCTCTCTCTCTCTCTCTCTCTCTCTCTCCCCCCTCTGCAAAGAGGCCAGCCTGTTGCATATCAGCTTTCTGGAACCAGAGAAAGAAAGGAAACTTGAATCGAATCTGGACACAAAAGCCTGCACTAGTAAAGTACTTCCTTAAGCAAGGCTCCACCTTCTAAAGGACTGGTAACCTTCCCAAACAGCTGGGGACCAAGTATTTACACATGAGCCTACAGAAGTTCTGTATCTGGTAAAATCCTTAAGCACAATTATTTGCTGATTCATTCTGTCTACAAACGGGAATAATTTGACTCTCCTGCAGCTCGTGTATATATATATATATATTGGTTTTTCGAGACAGGGTTTCTCTGTGTAGCCCTGGCTGTCCTGGAACTCACTCTGTAAACCAGGCTGGCCTTGAACTCAGAAATCCACCTGCCTCTGCCTCCCAAGTGCTGGGATTAAAAGCGTGCGCCACCACTGCTCGGCCTCCTTGTATTCCTTTCTCTTGTCATATTAACTAGGTATTTTATGGGAACTTCCATTGTATTATGTGTTATATATTACATGGACACACCAAGGGTTGTTTACTTCATTTCACCTTTTACTTGCATTGATATTTATATCTGTTATGAAACAGCACATCAATAGATTGAATCTTCCTTTATATTAACTCAAAGATCTGAAACCCAGGTTGAAAGTTTCTAATTGAGGGGGGAAAAAAATGTGGCGCATGCAACTGGGAAGGTCTCAAATTCATATCGTAATTATGAAGCATTGACTTTGACACTTCTTAGGAAGTTTGGCAACTACCTATGGAATTGAGTGAATACTTAGCTAAAAGAATGTACTGAGGTGCACAGTTCCTTTCTCCACAAGCTACCTCTGGAGGACAACAAGTTTTGACTGTGACTTACTTAGTGCACGTTTTTACTTTGCTAAATTAACTGTCCTCCTTCCCTAAACTCTGGAATGAAAGGTGATTTCATCTCTACCTTATTTGATGCGTTATAAGAATATTTAAATATTCTTATAATAAAGAAGGCACCTAGGGAAATTATATGATGAAATGCCTATCGCTTGTTTCAAGACATGTGTTACAATTTTGCAGATTACAATGTATGGTAGATAATAGATTTGAGAACGTTCTATAGCGTCATAAATTACTGGAAGTGATCTGCGGTCATCAGAGCCCTCTGCTAGTTGAGAAATTGAAACATGCGGGCAATCTTAACTTTGAAAATACAATAGTGGTTCACTTAAAGAGTAAAAGCTAGGAGGGACGTAAAATCTATAAGAGACAGAAAGCAAAGCAAGCCTCGTTCATTTTAGAGAGGTCAGAGTGTCCAAACTGGTAAATAGGAGGGAAGACTGACTATTCCTGTCACCACCTCTCCCTTACACCATGAAGCCAAATGATAACTCCAATAAAGACTTCCCAGGCCAGAGAGGTGGTTCAGTGGCTCAAGTATCTGCTGCCAAGCCTCATTACCTGAATTCCATCCCGTGGGACAATGTACTTGAAAGACAGAGCAGACTCTCCTGAAATTCCACACGCACATAAAAGCATGCTTGAGCATGCACACATGCAAATAAGAATAAATAGAGATTGAAATGTTTACAAAAAGACATACCTCTGTGCTGGCCTCTTTTCCTGAGTACATGTTTTAAAAGTTTTAGAAGCAACCCCGGTGTGATGGTGCACACTTACAATCCCAGCACTTGAGAAAGAGAGGCAGAAAGATTTCAAGGTTTTCCTGAGCTACCTAGTGATAGTCTATCTTCTTTTTAAGGTTTTAGAAGCAAGATACTCTAAAAATCATCTTATCTGTTTTCCATTTCGACACTGCTTAATTGATCCCACTGCTCATTTCTACTAAGACCTCCAATATACTGGGAATATAAAGCCAACTCTGGGCCTTTTCTACCAACTCTCTTTTTACCATCTTTTAATGAAATATTTTTATGTAATTTTTTTTCATAAAATACATTTTGACCATGTTTCCTCTCTCCCATCTCCTACCAGATCCTATCCACCCAATGTTACTCTATCTATCTGTCGGTCGATCGATCTATCAATCTATCTATCTCCATCCCTCCCTCCTGTTCTCCCTTCCTCCCTCTCCCTTGTTTACTCTGCACCAACCCTCTTGATATGAATCTATCATTCTACTCTGCAGGTCTACAGTCATTTGAGAGCCAAGTGTTCACTTCCAAGAAAACACCCTGAGCTTTATTGCCCCAATTTCTTAATTCATTTTTTGAAAACTAAAAAGAGAGAAAGAAATAACAAGACATCTGCTAAGAATTTGCCTCATCCTAACACAAACGCACAGTTTTACTCTTGCCCACAGGGGCTCCATATGCTCAAAGTGCACTCATGACCTCCAAAGGAGATGTTAATGCTCATCACTTTTTTTCTTCTGTAAATATTAGGAGCTTTTGCCCTGTGCTGTAGATCAGTGAAATTAATAGTTTCTCCTTTCCTTTAAACTAAGATATTTTTTAACCAAATCTTTGAAGGTTTTACCTAACCTTATTAACAAAGTTTCTATTTAAAATTTTAATAAATGATTTGACAAGATCAGCTCACAGAGAGTATTAGTTTACAGACCCTGTTAGATAGTAGACTTGTGTTTACTGCATTGTCGATTAGAAGAGAAAACCATAAATCTTTCTAAATAGTTTTTTCCTAGAGAATAGTGCTACTTACAGCTGAATTATATGTCTGGAAACAGGAGGAAAATTGAATTGTCCTTATGTCAAATAAGTTCAGAAAAGGTGCCAAATTACAGTGATATTTATATATCAACACCCGGGGGGTTCATTACCATCTCCTACAAAGATTAATTCCTCAGTGACATTTAGGAAACAGATTTCCTCTTTAAACACTCTGGCATATTTAATTTGAAGGAATTCAAAGAGGAATGTACCCATTTTCTCAACGATTTGCTTTCATATATTATGTCACAACGTATTAAAGAGTTTAACGCAGTCTAATTTCAAAATTCACTCTAAAGAGTTCAGAACTATGAAGTCAGGACTTTCCTTCATTGAATGCTGGGCTTATGAGAAACAATCATTAACAGTCAGAATGTTCTTGCAAGTGTCTTACAAAGGAGATCACACACACACACCAAGTAAGATTGGAGGTATGTTCTAGGAGTTCCCATGGTGGGGAAGATCTGTCAATTTATATGTTACTGACATAAAATGCTTTTGATAATGACAGTTGTTTTAAAAGAGTGTGTTTGAATGTCTCATCAATGTTTCTGATTAGATTAGGATTCAAATATTAGCATCATCTAAGATCATTTTTATCAAAGAACATACAATCTCAGGGTAGTGTATTTGACAATCCTAGAATGCTAACAAGGGGTAGAAGCAATAGAATACATATGATGACATATGGAAAATCCTGCTCTAAAGCTTGGAGAATTTTCTACACTGACATTAATATTAAAAACAAATAAATGCATAGCTAGGTATGTAGCTAGACAGGCAGATAGAAAACAGATAGGTAGATAATAGGCAGATAGACAGGAAATTTGTCATGATTCTAGTTCATTTGGTCAGTTAATAAATATTTATTATATTTTTATAATATAAATCCAGTGCTAGCCTAATCCCTTGGAATATTTCAGTGAAGCATGTTTTAGAAGCAATGAGGAGATAATGAACAATAAACCTAGCAGATGGGCAAAACATGTGTGAGAAGATGCCCAGCTCTCCTGGGGGTAGGGGAAGAGATGAAAGCATCAGCTATGGAAAGGGGCTGGCGAGGAAGAGAGTCCACTGAGAAGGGAACTGTTAAGCTTTGACAGTGTTTGCTCTGTAGAAGAACATTTATTCATTGGATAATCAAAAAGATGAAAATTTTAAGGTAGATGCTTGGCCATAAATGTAAATTTACATTATTTAATTTTTCTCAATAGAAACAAGTTTTTTATTTTTATTAATATAAATTAATTCTAGACAACAATTGGTTTTATTGTGGTATTTTCATACACACATAAAATGTTCTTTTAGCATATTTACTCCCATTATCTTCTCCTGATCCCCTCTGGCTCCAACAATCCCTTCCTCTTCCCTTCAAGTCCCTCTTCTACTTTTGTGTCTTTATTTTTATTTAATTTTATTTATTTTGTGTGCTAATGAGTTTCATTAGGGTTTCTCATAGCATCCTGGCTAAGGGATTATTTACAGAAGCATGGGCTCTTTACCTGGGACTATACCACTATGGAGGAAATTCTTTTCTTCCCTCAATGACCCTTAACTGTCTACATATCCTTAAGAAGAGGTAGGGCCTCATGAGCTCCTCCCCTGTAGATCCTGTGGTAGATGAGGCCTCATGCATCCTTCTCTTCCTCATGGCAGGATGTTGACAAGCCAGGCTTCAATGATTGTGAGAACAAGAATGCGGCTACAAACATTGATCTATCTCCCTCAGTGTTTGCTGATCCTTGGCAAAAGTGACACAAAAGTTTCACTGAGCATGCATATCCTCAGTACCTTGACCAATTACAAGACTCTCACATCACTACTGCTATGTTCAAAAAGGAGCTTTCAAAGCAAATGATAGCACTAACTTATGACTAGAAGCATAATTATTTAAACTGCAATTTGATTGGCACATCAAGTTCATTTAGCAAAACAAAAGCATTAGCTTCTGTACTAAGGCATATGACCTTCCTAGCCATGGGATTTAGACCAAGTTTACAGCACCAAACTATCAGAAGTAGATTTCTTTCTATGGAGTGGCCAGGAGTTCAACCAGAAAGTGGTTGGTTGCCTCCATTACTTACTTGCCAGTATTACACCAGTGGGCACTTTGGTTGGTTGGTTGATAACCATAGTACACATGAGTAACAATTCTCCCCAGTATCTTGCAAAGATACTGGCACTGTGGGAACTAAGCAACATGAAGGAGGCTTCTATTCCAGTTTCATCCTTATCCCTCTGTGTTCTGTGATAAAAAAAAAAAAAAAAAAAAAAAAAAAAATGTGTATCTCAGCAATAGGGTTTTACCATCTAGTTCTGGTGGGCAGCCATCAACAATGGCCAATGCCTATATTGTCTCAAAAAGGGGTCTCAGAGGCTCCCCTGACCAACCACTCTGAGAAGACACCCACTATTGGAATTGGAATTGTCATTGTGTCTTCTAGGAGCAGATTCATCCATCCATATCTAGGATGCTGCTGAGAAAAAGGGTTGATGTAAACACTTGGACAGCAACACACTTTACAGGGTATGTCTTCAACCTGACCTTTTATTAACATGTACTAGATATATTACAGAATACTGGGAAATTCAACATTTTAGTATCATCTATTTAGGTCTGATTCTTAGAAATGTGCTGTGCATACATAGGTGATCCACACACATATTCATGCCTCTCTCTGAACTGTGTGACAGGTACTCTGCTAGTCAGCATAGACATAGACATTTTAGATGTATATTCAATGACCTCAGAGAGTCTACTACATAGTCCTATAATTGCTGATGCTTCTTAGTATGCTAAATTTGTTACAGTGTCAGGAACAGATCCAGATGTCTTGCACATATTAACTCACCTAGCCTTTGTAACAAGATGATGTTATGACTACCATTGCCTCTTGTATAAATAACAGGAAACTGAGACCTAGAATGGCTCAGAGAATGCTCAGAGCAACAAATCAAGCTAAAGAATTGGAATTAAAACTTATTGAAATAAAATATAAATATTGTAAAAATTTAAAAAAATAAATTTTAAAAAAATCAAGATTTGTACACAGACACTATCACCCTTACAGAGTTCTGGTTCACACCTCTAAGAGGATACAAATTGTTCACTGTAATGATAAAATAAATTTTGCAGTGAAGATCTGCTAAAATGGGCAAGTGTCAGCATCATCTTTGAGTGTGTGTGTGTGTGTGTGTGTGTATGTGTTTCCATGCACACTCATGTGCACACATACATGTATGCCCAGTGGTGAAAGACAGAAAAAAACATCAGGCAACCTAAAGAAGGCATAAGGACTCACAGCACATGAGCTTCAGGGTCTACTCTACAGCTAGCCCACCAGACATAATTCCCACAGGCCAAAGTCATGGAATTCCAGTGTCTTCCAGTAACTACACACCAGTTATCCCAGAACTTGCTCTCTATAATGAACATATTTAGGCTGTGAAATTATTTTCCTGAGTAATAATAATTGTTTTCTTTATGTAGTAAGTGGTTTTTAATGATTTTTTAAAATGTTTTCATTTAAAATTCTTCTGGACATTGTGAATACTTTAGCTAAAATTTTCACCAAGGATTGTTTCAGTGTTCTTAGTCATAATGGATAAAGCTAGCATAAAGTTTTAATGGCTCCAGAAGGAAGAAACACAGTGCATTAAAAGTTGCATTTTAAGATTAATATATAAATACTATTTATCTTCTCAAAACTAAAAAAAAAGTTATAAAAATGGCCAATCAGCAACATCCTTAGCCATCAGGGAAATGCAAATCAAAACAACCCTGAGATTTCACCTCACACCAGTCAGAAAGGCTAAGATCAAAAACTCAGGTGACAGCAGATGTTGGTGAGGATGTGGAGAAAGAGGAACACTCCTCCATTGCTGGTGGGAATGCAAGCTGGTACAACCTCTCTGGAAATCAGTTTGGCGGACCCTCAGAAAAATGAACATAATACTACCTGAGGACCCAGCTATTCCACTCCTGGTCATATACCCAGAAGATGCTCCAATATGTAATAAAGACACATGTTCCACTATGTTCATAGCAGACATATTTATAATAGCCAGAAGCTGGAAACAACCCAGATGTCCCTCCACAGAGGAATGGATACAGAAAATGTGGTACATTTACACAATGGAATACTCCTCAGCTATTAAAAATAATGACTTCATGAAATTTGCAGACAAATGGACGGATCTTGAAAACATCATCCTGAGTGAGGTAACACAGTCACAAAAGAAAGAACATGGTATGTACTCACTGATAAGTGGTTATTAGCCCAAAAGTTCGAAATACCCAAGAGTCACTTCATAGCAACAGTAGGGCTGAGTGTGAGGTCCCAGAGGGAGGACTTGGAGAAGGGACTGAAGGAGCTGAGGGAGTTTGCATCCCCAGGGAGGCAGCAACAGTGGCAACTGACCTGACCCCCTGATACTCCTGGAGACTGATCCACCAACCAAAGAATACACATGGAGGGACCCATGGTGCTGACCACATATGTGGCAGAGGAGGGTCTTGTTAGACATCAGGGAGAAGAGAGGCTCTTGGGCCTGAGGGTTTTAGATACCCCGTTATAGGAGAATGTCAAGGAGGGAAAATGAGAATGGGTGGGTGGGTGGGGGAATACCCCCATAGAGGCAGGGGGAGGAGGGAGGAAATGGGGAGGTTCTAAAGGGGAGATCTGGAAGGGGGGAAACATTTGAAATGTAAATAAAATATGAAAAATAAATAAAAAGAAAAGAAGAAAAATGGCCAATCAGAGCATTATTAAAGATTATTAAGACTCAAGCAAGAAATAAATTAAATAATTTATTCAGTTGACCTTACCATGTTCTTTCTATAACCTGCTATTTAAACTTGGTGAATTATTGTCATTCCATATACAAAAAACCTCGCAAGACAGACTTCAAAGAGACACACTTGTTTCATATACTTGTGTTTTCTTCCATATTTATCATTAGTGTGATATGAGATTTTAAGGAAGATTTTTTTAATTAACTTAAATCTATAAGTAAGCATTATTTATATTTTCACAATGATGTGCAATGTGTTTAGGAGTCTGACTTTTGGCAATCTGAACAATCTTTAATAGGCAGGACTCAATAAAGAAGGATGCCACAAGTCTGTGTATCCCTAACAGCCTCCTGGGAAGGAAACAATAAAGTACTAGAAGCCAGTGCCCTCAGATACTAAAAGCAGACGAGAAACTCCAAAGGGTTGTCTGTGTAGGAGTCAACAATCCTAACATGTCTTCAAAATGTCACACAGTATGATTCTTAGAATCCATGATAAAGCATACACAATTCACAACCATCTAGAAGTAGTTATAGCATATTCATGATTCTGGTTACCAAGGAGAGAGAGTTCAAATGTTTAAAAGGTTAGAAATGGTGTTTTGTTTTGAATATTTACTTAATTTACATTTCAAATGTTTTCCAGGTCTCCCCTTTAGAAACTCCCTATCCCCTCCCCCCTCCCCCTGCTTAAGAAGAACATTCAATGTACAAATGCTATTAAATTCAGTGGGATCGCACACACACACACATGCACATACACACATTTACACACATACATACACACACATGCTCACACTCACACATACACACAAACACTCCCACATACACACAACACACATACATACACACACACCAGTTGTATTATCACACAAATAGGATGGTGTTTTAATGATGTCAGGAAGTAGATGAAAATGCTAATCTGACAACCTGGGTTCTAACTTCTGCCACTTACTTTAGGATGTTCAGGAACCTCCCAGAATTCCATCATTGTCTTCTTCATAACAATCCACTAACATCTGCCCACCGCTCCCACTAAAAATAATGTATATGAATATTAAATGAATTTTTCACAGGAGACACTGTCAAAGTTATAAACAACTTCCCCAATAATAAGACATTATTACTGAGTAAATTATAAGTAATTTATCCTTCAAATCCATTAGACCAAGCAGATGATAAATACAAATGATAATTCATCTCATCTACTTGAAGACCATCTGGTCAGTAGGCATTTAAGGAACGCTGGTCCAGCATGTGGTAACAGAACACAAAAGACCTGGCTCCAACATCGCCTGAATATTTATAGGATTCATTAAATGTTGTTTGCTCAGCCCCATATTTAAAGTTGGAAAATTAAGCCATCATCCTTTGTTATGATAAACCTGGAATGAGTTAATCACCAACTTTTCATCATTTCGTGGCAGCAGCTCTGAGATAATCCATTTGTTTTAGCATTTTAATGAAAATAAACAAGTTCCTTTAATGAGAAGAACTAATTGCAATCCACCCTCCAGCTCAATTCTGTTCAGTAGATTTCCTCAGCCTCATTTTATATCCCTTTTTGGACAACAAAGTAAGATCCCAGGTTGAGTGTGCAATGATGTTAGTCATCCCTGTAGGGGATAATTGGAAAGACTAGAAATTCCATGTGGAAATCGGGCATCGGGTTGAAGAAGGAATGAGGTGGTCTGTTTTGGCTGTTGCAGGGCAATAAGAACAATTAAGAAAGCTGGAACTAAGCAGATGACAAGGTTGGTGAGGAAAGATAGACAGATTAGAGAGCAGTGTGTATGTATCTGTTTTCTATTGCGGCTATAACAAACTATCCCAAATGCTGAAGCTTTAAACACACACACACTTATCATCTTGCAATCTCATGGTTCCGAACTATGATATGGACATCAACAGAGCAAAACCAATTCTGGGAAAGCTATGCTTGCTTCCATAAGCTCCAGGATCCATTTCTTCAAATTCTCCAAAGCTGAGCAGCTGCCCACATCCATTAGCTCATGGCTCCTTCTTCTACCTACCAAACCAGCTATGTTGAGATAAAAGCTTCTCATACCACACTCCTCTCACCTCCTTTTCTTTCTCCTCTCACATTTAAGGATTTATTATGAGATTGTGTTGCTCTGGAAAAAAAAAATCTCCCCTGAAGTGTCATTTTTAACCACATCAGCAAAGTGTCCTTTGCCATAAGACATACCTTAGTCAGAGGTTCCATGATTAAGACGTAGGGATTTAGATTATAGGAGGTAAGGAGTCACATTATTATGCCAGTCAAGGTGCTATGGATGACAAGTGACTTGGTGAGAAGCTATCATGTTTCTTTTACTCTTGCTCATTCAGTCAGTTTGTTATCCATCCATCAAAGGACATGAGAGCAATGACCACATACAGCACTGCCCTGAACAGACACATTCACTGGCTTCTTGACCTTCATATTAAAGCACATAATCCTTATAGCTGCCTACAATGTTTCTCCTTACTTAGCCCAGTATATTTGAATCATCTTGTAGTCATTCCTGTAGTAAGAAATGTATTTTAAAACCATAACCTAGGTTGTATACATAATTGTGTCCATTTCTCTAGCTCCCTGCCAGTACAATCCTAGCAAGACACCATGTACTCTGGTTTGTTTGTTTGTTTTTAATTCTGCTTACAATACACACAGAAAAGCTGGCCAAAGAACATCTGAAAGCAACTGACCTCAACAAAAAGAAACAAGGTGGTAAGGATATACATACATACATACAGTCATTGAACCCCAAAATGGATTAGACCTAGCTCTTCGTTCAAACTCTTAATTCCCATTAATGCCTACCTCTGCATGACCTCTGATAGAAACACTTTTCTAGATCTTCTCTGAGCCTATTTCTTCACTTCTGTGAGATAGCTAATCATTGCCCCTTTCTCCGGGTCTCCTCAGATAGCCCATCTGTCACAACCTCTCTCTCTAACCAAGCATCATATCCCATTCTTTATCTTACTTCAGTTTCCTTCACAACACTGGTTTTCATTTGGTTGTTTCTGTTCTCCAACTAGAACAAAAGCTATGCTTTTGTTTGTTTTGTTTTGTTTTGTTTTTGTTTGACTGTCTTGTTTATTGGAGGAAACCCAATGCCTGAGCAGAGCTTCCCATCACACAGGGAAAAAATCAAAAATTCAGTCACTGAATGAAAAAATGAAATAGAAGTAAGTATAGCAAAACAAATGAATTGCCATAACTTCAGTAATATACTTTTAAATATTGATAGTATTACCTTACAGTTACTTGTATAGGGGACTATAGTTAATGATAATTATCATTACCATTTTGCTATACCATACCAGAGACTGGGGACACCTTGTATATTTCTAAATAACATCTCTAGGAGGTAGTTATTTTTACAAATGGGGAGAAATTGAAATTCAGAAAGGTTTGGTTTCTGGTCCTTGGCTAACATGGACTATAAAAATTATGAATTTTTATAATAATTAATATTTATGGTCAGGTATTGTTTTAATCATTTTACATGAAATGCTTTTGGTTTTATTTTCCTGTTGCTACAAGAAAGTACTCTGTGTCTTAGTCAGTGTTCTATTGCTGTGAAGATGCACCAAGACCATTCCAACTCTTGTGAAAGAAGTATTTAATTAGAGATTGCTTGCACTTTTGGAGGTTCCCTTCATTATCCTCATGGTGAAGAGCATTGCAGCATACCAGCAGGCATGGTACTGGAGAAGTAGCTGAGTATTCTACATCCAGAGCCATAGGTAGCAGGAAGACAGGGACACGAGGCCTGGATTGGGCACTTGAAAACTCAAAGCCCACCCACAATGAGTGACACACTTCCTTCAACAGGATCACACCTCCTAATCCTTCTCAACTAGTGTCACTCCCTGATGAGTAGGCATTCAAATGTATGAGCTTAGGAGGGCATCCTTATTTGAACCACCACACCCTGACATAAGCATCTCAAGGTAGAAAGGGCATATTTAACTCATAATTCCAGGTTACAGTCCATCACTGCAGGGAAATCAAGGTAGCAGGAACTGGAAGCAGCTGGTTACATTTCCATTCAAGAGCTAAGAGCAATAAATTAGTGCAAACTTGCTGTCCCCTTTGCTTTCAGTCCCGGACCTAGCCCCATGAAATAGCACTACCTACATTCAGGGTGAGTCTCCCCACCTCAATCAACACAATTAGGGAAATCTCTTACCAGCATGCCCATTGGCCAATATAATCCAGACAGTACCTCACTGAGACTCCCCTCCCAGGTGATTCTAGATGATGTAGACAATTAAAACTAACCATGTCAAGCTCTGTCACTTATAGATAAGGAATCTCAGGCATAGAACTTGCTTTAAGTCATAAAGCCATTCAGTAATGGCCCCAGAAATCTAGCACAAACAACCTACAACTAGAGTGACCTTATAGCTGTCATACTTTTACTGCTGAAGATGACATCCAGGGGGCAGAAGCACCATGCCAAAAGGCTTACTAAAAATATGGTCTTTTGCCCCATCTCAGGCCTTTTATTCTAATGAGATCCTTCAGGAATTGCTGTATGCAAATACTGTGCAAAGCTTGGCTCTGAACTATCCTGCTTTTGGGGAAGTCAAGCAGAGATGAGCAGAAATAAGTTTCTGTCACTAAAATGACACTATGAATAATATTTTAACTAGAAAGATTTAATTTCACATGATTTTAACAGAAGTAAGGGAATTGCTGACCTTCAGAGAAATGCTCATTCACCTCCAAACTATTGAATTCCTTTTAAGCAAGAGAAAATGGTTGTGAACGCCATGATAATTTGGAGACATTGTTCTTCTTATAGTTCTATGCATCAGTCTGAGAGTCTATCAACTGATTTACTGCTATTAAAAACTGTGTCAGACTCTTGCCTCCTCTTCTCCCTCCCGCCGTTCCTGCTCTTCTATGTTCACCTTGGTATTTCCAAATTTCTATCGCTAAGACGTGCAAGGCTCCCATTCCATGTCACCACCACACCTCCCAGCTTTAGTTCATTACCTCTGCAGACTCAGGAATTCTGCTTGTCCTTTCCTTCGCTGAGATCACTATTTTCAATTCCCCCGTGACTAGCTTCGATTGTTTTATAAGGGATTATAGTTAGCACATCCTATTAATACTTTTATCATTTTATCTTTTATTTATTTATTTACTTTTATACTCCAGATTTTATTCCCCCCTGTCCACCCTCCACATCCCATACCTCTCCCTGCCCCCCATCTCTATGAGGATATACCCACCACCCACCACCCACCACCCACCCTACCAGACCTCTAAGTTCACTGGGGCCTCCAGTCTCTTGAGGGTTAGGTGCATTTTCTCTGACTGAACCCAGACCTGGCAGTCCTCTGCTGTATAAATGTTGGGGACCTCATATCAGCTGGTATATGCTGCCTGGTTGGTGATCCAGGGTTTGAGAGATCTCAGGGATCCAGGTTAATTGAGACTTCTGGTCTTCCTACAGGGTCAACCTCCTCCTCAGCTTCTTCCAGCTTTTCCCTAATTCAACCACAGGGGTCCGCAGCTTCTGTCCATTGGTTGGGTGCAAATATCTGCATCTGACTCTTTCAGCTGCATGTTGGGTTTTTCGGAGGGCAGTCATGATAGGTCCCTTTTTGTGAGGGCTGCATAGCCTCAGTAATAGTATCAGGACTTAGGGTCTCCCCTTGAGCTGGATTCCACTTTGGGCCTGTCACTGGACCTCCTTTTCCTCAGGTTTCTCTGCATTTTCATCTGGGCAGTTCTTTCAGATAATTATGGGTCAGAGTTTTGACTGTGGGATGGCAACCCCATCCCTCACTTGATGACCTGTCTTTCTGCTGGAGGTGGGAGGGAAAAGAAAACATTCACAGGGGGGAGGAGAGACTTGGGAGGGAAAGTAGAGGGGGCAAAGAGAGGAACCTGATCTGGTACTGGGTGGGGGGAAAGGATTGAAGCCCTGAAGGCCAGCAGAAAGAATGGAAACAGGCAACCTTAAGGGGGGATGAGAGAACCCTCCAGAATGTACCAGAGACCTGGGAGGTGAGAGACTCTCAGGACCTACAGTGGAGAGACGGAATTTGTAGAGCCCACCTCCAGCAGAAATACATTTATTTTAAAAAAATAAAATAAAATAAAATACTATTTATTTGCCTTTACAAATGTACAAGAAGCAGAGCATGGCTAATTATTTGGTGCTGCAATTCCTTCAGACTCTATAGAAATGACTCCCCGCATCCCACAGTTGAATGCTGGGAAAACATCTGAAGCCATTTCTAAGCTGGCCTCATAATTGTGCTTTACTTTTGTCTAGACATCTCTTTTTCACCCTTACTACTTCAGCTTAATGTTTAGCAGAACGCGTTGTAATTAAGATGGCCGTGAACACGCTCCTCTGCCATGCTGTATCCGCCCAACAGGATCTTTCAGTTCTTTTTCGTTTTTTTTAATCTCACAAGAATCTTCCAGAATTACTATTCAGAACACTGCTGTCCATGCATTTATTACTTTCTGTATTTTAAGGACACACTTTCACTTTAGGAATTCCTGTCCAACATTCAAAGTCTCACTCGGTAATTATTTTAGTTCTCTTTATAATTTTCTTTCTGTTTATTGAAACTACCTCAAGCGATTCGTTGATGACACTTGCTTGATTTTAACCTTTGTCTGCTCTGTCTCTTGCTATTTAAAGCAAACTTTTAACTGCAATGGAATTATGTTACCTCCACAGTCATTTCTTGTGTCTAATTCTACTGTTTTTTATCGTAAGGCCTTAAGGCTATTATTTTATCAAATTCATAATCTTATTATATTTTCACAGCATAAAACACATTAATAATCTAGTGTTCCTTTCCTTGTGCTGCGCTAAGTTCAGACTCCCTTCTGCATGTAATGTTTCTGTCATTTCCTTTTGGCTACTTCACAATGGCATAATGGTTTTGTCATTTCTTTTCTCCTGCCTTAATTGCCACAAACTCAGCATAGAAATCTCTTGACACCGTTCCATGATATGTAGAACTTTAAGTTATATTACGCCCTCTAAGATAAAAATGAAAGGCTAGGCTTTGTGGTGTATGTTTTTCTTATGGGCATGGAGGAAATGAAAGTGGAGAGTAAACTGACTGAAACGCAGTCTTCAATGAACAAAGAACAAAAAATACAACTTGAGAATTTTTATACAAAAGTACCTAAAACAGGAGAGATTCGTGGATATTTTAATTATTTTCATACACATATCTAACTTATAATGAAAGTGGCCTCATATCCCCTACCCGGCCCCACTTCAGATGATTTCTGCACTATATTTTGTGATGAGCAATCTTTCGTCCATAGCACTGGAATAAACTAAGACTCTAACCCTACCTTGGAATATTGTAAAAGAATATTAATTTATAGGCAAGTTCAGAGCTAACAAAATACCCTGAGCAACCTCATCTTTCTCAAAAATATATTTTTAAAAGTAGCTACTTGATGCCAGATTATTGTTCTTGGTAGTTCCTGTGATTTCGTCTCTTTATGAAGTGTAAAGTAAAATCCAGTGCTAGTTCTCAGAGTTATTACCAGTTTGCTTGTTATCTCAGCCTCCTTGCTAAAAACAAAAAACAAGAAACATAGTTTCCCATGTTTCCAACTGAAGCCCAACTGCTTTCCCTGTGTTACTCCAACAAGGTACATCTTCTTCCTGAAGTTTGGAGTTCACAGCATGCACTTGGTAAAATAACTCAGAGGTTATAAGAAATAACACACAGGGGAAGCATTTGCAACAGACCTGACATGTCTTACTGCATCTTCAAATAATGAGAGGGTCTCTGGTCTCTTCCTTTTCTCCGACAGGTATGAATCCCATCATGGGTGCCCCACGCTCATCATGCCATCTAAACTCAATTCTGTCCTAAAATGTTTTTCACATACTGTTTTAGTTTGGTTTGGATGTTAGGATAAAAGCACTGGCCAAAAGCAACTTGGTAAAAAAGTATTTTTTCTTACTTAAATGTTATAGTCTATGTGCAAATTCCAGGGAACCTGGAGAAGAAAATCCAATAAAGTAAGAGAAAAATAATAACGGAAGGACTGATTTGATAAGGAGATTAAGATGACTTCTACAAAGCATTGTTTCAGCAGAGGTCAAAATAGATGGTGACTAAGGAAAGCTTGGGGTGAGCAATGACACAGAATGAGGAAACCTCCGGGTTTCAAGAAACCACAGAAATTCAATATTGCTACATTTTCAGCAGCAAAACTGGGAGAGGGGCAGGTGTCACATACACTAAGCGATTTGACATTTACCTTGTGCTGTCAGAAGTCAATGAAAATGGATGCCACAGTCTTACCTGTGCTTTAAATAGATTACCCTGGAAATGGTGAAACCGTGTACAGAACACATCCACAACAGAACTAAGGAAGCACGGGAAACCTGATGGGAGAGTTCATGAAGGATCTTGAAATTATTCAGAGGAAAAAGAGTGAGGTTAGGCAGACAAATTCACCCCAACTATCAGGATCTTAACTGTAAAAGCCAATGTTTAGGAGCAGAATTCATCCACATGGGGGAATATGTAGGTCCTGGAAGTTCATCCCAGATGTGACTGGCAAGAGAGAAATCTCAAGGGCCCAGATGTAATGCATATAATTTCAAGTTAAGAGACGGTTGACTCCAAACGGTGCCAAAACACCAACCTGGAGTCTGTCTTTCAGATCTGACAGGACTAGAGCATTGTCTGTCTGTGCTACTTAACTGATTTTGCTTCCACAGTGTTTGAAAGGCAGAGGCAATGAGACAACTGGAGAGAGCGACCTTGCCCTCACAAACCTCTAAAAGAGAACCCTTCAAAGGCATACCCTATGGCTGGCATCTACTTTGTATGTGACTATGACATTATTTTGCCAGTTTCCTTGGTGATGTCATGATCAATTTCATTCTTCCTCCTCAGAAGACTCTCTGATCTTGCTTGCAACACACTTGTGGGAGAAGTGGGAGAAATGAGTTGTCAGTCCCAGCAGGGTTACCTTCTCCATCTGTGTCTTTGCTCTCACTAGGAAAATACGTAATGGCTTCTGGAAATTAACTGAAGTTATAAATGTGACAATGTGTTGGACAGAGGCTTATACTCAATATGTATTCTAAAGTTGATTCATTTCAACTAAAGTTTGGAATTCATGTCATGCTGGCTAGTTTTATGTCAACTTGACTCAAGATAGACTCATTTGGGAAGAGGAGGTCAGAAGTTGCCCCCACCAAATTGGCCTGTGGGGCAAGCTTATGGGGAATTTTCTTAATTGATGATTGATATAGGACCTCACTGTGGGCAGTGCCACCCCTGGGGTGGTGGTCTCGGAGGCTATAACAAGGCAGGCTAAGAAAGCAGTGAGGAATAAGATGTGCACCTTGTGCATCTTCTGCATCAGTGACTTCTGCATCAGTTCCTTCCTCCAGGTTCATGCCCTGACTTCCATGGATGATAAACTACAACTGTAAGCTGAAATAAACCCTTTCATTCTAAGTTGCTTTAAGTCTTGGTGTTTATAATAGTAATAGGCACATGTGGAATGGGATAGAGAAAAACATGGAGAAAGACACACCAAAGTCTTCAGGGGTCAAACGAAGACCCTGAGGCTATCCAAGGATTTTAAGAAAAGAAATGATACAGCCAGAGCTGCTCACAGAAGCCAAGCTGGAGCAAGGAGATTGGTTAAGAAATGGAGTGATCACTCAGGCGAGAAATAATGAAATCAGACTCGCTGAGCTGAAAGGGCAGTGTTCTTTTAGGATGGAGGTAAACAGAAGAGGAAGGACACTGGGATCGCTGAGAGACTGGTATGTTCAAAAAGCAAGAACGCAGGAGGCAGAGCAGTAAAGGAAGGGAAGAGAAACACAGAATGGGGTGGAGGTGAAGGGAAAAGCAAAGAGGGAAGACAGGGAGGGGAAGGGGAAAGGAGAGAGGACGAGAGAGATTAGGAAAAAGGAATGAAGAAAAGGGCAAGGTCACCCTTGGTCAGCCTTAGATGACTGCAGTTGTTTAACACATATTAGTGATCTGCCACTCAGTCTAAGAGCATACAGTGTTCAGCTCAGGATGACTCTGGCCCTCAAGGGGCTTGATTCTAGTATGAAAGTTAATTAGACAAAAGAACTTGGGGGTTTTTTCATACAAGTGTACTATATACATGTATGAAAGTCATATTGAAGATCACCATTCAATTAGTATATGCTAATAAATTTTTTAAAGAAAATTATTCATGGAAAGAGAGCACAGTATTTTAAAGCTGGGGGAGGGGGGAACCTACAATACCAACCTGCCTATTTGTGCAATAGTGACATAACTGTTAGGAGAATTACCAACCACTCTCTGATTGGCTTTGAGACCCAGTGCACAAGCACAAACTCATACTTGTTACAATAAGTTACTCTGAGGTTTGTGTTAGGGGAACTCACAGGCCCACGTGGGAACTCACTTCTCTTGTTTGGTTAAATTGACATAGTGTCAAACTGCCTTCTAAATGTATATGTTTATACCCAAAGACAATTACAACTCTCGACTTAATCAGAGAGTTAATCATTTCTTGTCAACTATTTATTTTTAAAATGTACACTAAAGACCTGCTAAGAGAAAAAGTCCTTCTTGTTAAAAGAATAGAATCTCTGGTGGATGGAAAGCTAACATTCTAAGTAGGTCAACCACTTGGCCCAGGGATCACCCTTAGAAACCCAGTCTCATCTTTAGGCATACTAAGAGATAGGCAAGATAATTAGTTCTCTAATGAGATAATGTACTTTTCTTTCCCAGAGTCCACATTCCTGGTCTAATAGCTTATGGGACTGCAGTCATGCAACTTGGTATATCAACCTGCTTTTAGAAATGTCTGTCATTTTAACTCCCCTTTCTTCTTTCCTTTCGTTCATATGCTTTCCTTAATACTTCGGGCTTCTCCAGCATGTTGGGCTTCTTTGCTGTTCTTCGAAAGCCTCTCTTCTGGTCCCATGACCACTTGTCCACCATGTGTCTGACCACCATGGCAGCTTAAATGCCATAGTTTTTGCTTTATTTCTTCTTTCCTTCATTCTCATCCAGTCATCTGATGAGATCTACAGCTTGCCTGCCTATGGGGGGCTTAAAGTTTTTGAGATTTTATATTTTATTTTGTTTCGTTTTATGTGCATAGATGTTTGCCCTGTGTATGCAGTACTGGTAGAGGCCAGAAGAGGGCGTCAGATCTTCTTGGACTAGAGTTACAGACCATCCTTAACACCCATGTGCATGCTGGGAATTGAGCTCAGACCACTGTACCATCTCTCCAGCCCCGGTTGTTCCTTTAAATTCATAAAATTGTTCTTGAGCTTCCACTTAGGGTCATTCTTAAGTTCTTTTATTAGTGAGGCTAAGAATTCCAAGAGGAGACTCAGTTTCCCCTGTATAGTTCAGCAGACCGAAAAGGGATACCAAAATTCCAGGAACAATTGAGACTCACTCCTGTTAAAAGTATTAGGAATAAATGACAATTGTGTGCTCAGCCCTAAACAAGACATTGATACCATTCTCTGCAAGGCTCAGAAGAGAGGGGGGAATAATGTTAAGAGCTGGAAGACAGGGAGAAGGGCTGCAAAATCCCGTTTCTGGTCAATACACAGCCATTGCCATCATGAATCTCAACAACCGCAATAATTGTATTAGTTCTACAAAAGTCTTAGCTCGTTAACAGGCGCGCATGCTAGGAAGAGAGGCTGGGGGACTCCACCGCCCACTGCTGAACTCACACCCATTGACTGATTCCTGGGAAGGAGGGGTCATCGCTTCAGATGTGTACATCCTGGTCACACAGAGTCTCCTGTGCATGAGTCACAGAACAAAACCAAAAATAACGAACATGGAAGGGGACAGGTGTGGAGGAGGGTGGGTTAGCAGGTATGGGAGAGAAAGAGTAACGACAGCGCACTGAGTACACTTATGAAATGATCAAAAGCTAACTGAATGAAGAAAAAAGAAAGAAATGTCTCCCTCAAGGAGGTACAAGAGGTTTGCTGCTGAACTAAGGAGACAAGTCAGAAGATAAGGTCAAGCTTCAAGATCATGCAAAACCTCAGCGGACGTGTTAAGGATGTGGGCTTGAACTCTTGTTTCTGAAGCCAGTTTTCTTACAGGCAAAATCAGAGACAATCCCAGATTCACATCTGGCAATTTCACCGTAAATGTGATGTAAAGAATGATTCCAGGTTCCTCGCTTGATAAGCTAGAAATTCTGACACACCCACCCAGCACAGGACACTCAGGTGTTGACTTAAAGTGCAAAAACACTTAAACGTGCTGCAAGAAAGAGAAAACTCTCTGAAGGTCCCAAAAAGGATACACTGGGACAAGGATGGCAGGTGAACTACAGCCAGTGTTGTCCTGTATGATGTTACTGAGCTAGCTTTGAGGTTCTAGGGCTATGTGGGGAAATGGAACTTAAATGGACCCATGCAAATGAAGCCATTAAGGCATTCAGTGCCCTAGTTGTGATTATTTGGAGATTACACAGAAGGGGCGCTGTCATACGGTGTCTACAGTAAGTGTCTGTAATTTTTTCCCTCCTCTTTCCACAGCTTTTACCTTCTCACATTGCTACAGCAATATTCAAGGTTTGATTGCACTACACTCTACCCAATGCCTGCAATTCCTTTTGTGATCTTTCATGTGTGGGGGGAGTTGATTTGCATTTCTCTCCTGCTGAGTCATGATGAGAATCTTCCTTGTTTTTCCTTGATACAGCTTTTGGAGTAATGTCTTGCCTATTCTAGTTTTTTTGGGTTTTTTTGTTTGTTTTTTTTTTTTATTGATTTTTAAATTGCATTATTTGGACATTTTGCTACCAAGTTTCTTTTTTTTTTTTTTATATTAATTGCTTGCATAAGAGTGGGTTTGCAGACAATTTTTCCAGTCCACGGGTTGCCTCTCCTTATTGGGCGTTCCCTTCATTAGCTCAAGGGAGGTTCTGTTGTCTAGCTATGCCTTCCTTAGCAGTGGTTTTGTTGTGGAAAAAAAATCACAACAACCCTTTAAAGGACCTTTCCCATATGTTTTTTATAGTTTGAAGTCTTTAATCCATACTGAATTGATTATATATATATATATATATATATATATATATATATATATATAGTGAAGTGAGAGTCCAATTTCATCAAAGTTTGGGTGACTTCATTAAAAACAAAATAAAGACAGACTAATTATAGATTTCCAGAGAATTCACAGTCTATTTTTTTTTCCCTTTTCTTCCAGATCTGAATTCAATTTCCAGGTACCTTCACTGTGTTAACCCAAGCTGGGAAATTAAAATGACTCCAAGTTGGTCGACACAGTGGGGTGTCAGAAAGCACATAAATTCTTGAGGTTTGATATGTACTACCTTGGACTATTCTCTAGTCTAGAGACAGAGTGAGAATTGCTTAGTAATATTATTCTACTTTTTATTGTAAGTTATCTACAAGTTTATTATTTAAAAAAATACTGGGATTTTTCCAAAAAAAAAAAATCTCTAAGTAGCACAAGGACTTCCAGGTAATATATATTGTGTATAATATATACTATATATGATAATTCCTGGCAATTGTTATATGATTTGTGGTTTGCAAACTGCTTAAGGAGGCGAAAGAGGTGGCTCATGGGGTAAAACGCTTGTACATTAGGATCTGAGTTCAGCTCCATAGAATTCACATTAAAAAGCTGGATGGAGCTGCTAGCTCCTAGTCTGGCTGCATCAGTCAACTCAGGATCCATGAGACATACCCGTTCCAAAAATATAGTGAAAAACTGTGAAGAAGACACCAAGTGTTGACACTCTGGCCTCTAAGTGTGTAGACACATATGGACATGCATCTGTGTACACCTGCTTGTGCACACACACATACACACACACACACACACACACACACACACACACACACGGCAAGGGGGGACATACACACAAACCAATTCTTACTAATTAATTAAAATAAAATATTTGAGGAATCTAGGAGTGGAACTATTCTTATATCTCAGACAGACCAGCCCTTTCACACCATCTCCCTCGTGTGATATATTCAGTCTTCTCTCTATGATATCCCCAAGAAGATTGGCCATGAAGCTGATGACTAAGGCTATACTTCCTTCTTCCCTGAGATTTCTCACACAGACGTAAGAAACTACCTTTCTCTTTAAAAACAGTTGCGCGCTCTCTCTCTCTCTCTCTCTCTCTCTCTCTCTCTCTGTGTGTGTGTGTGTGTGTGTGAATATGAAAAAATGTGAATTCTAGCTTTGCACTTTATAAGTTGTGTGACCCTGTGCAAGTTACTTATGTGGATCAGCCTCTGGCCTTCATTTAGAAAGCTGAAAATAGAGACATCAACCTCGAGATTTCCGTAAGGGATAAATAACAAGTTTGCTTGTGAGCAGATTTTTATCAGTTTTCTGTGTGTTTCTGTATCTTTGACTTTATCCATTATTCATAAACAAAACATTCCTTCTGTGAGATTACCTTTTAGGTTTAGGAATGCTGCTTTTGTGGTTTCCACATAAAGGGAACTATTGCTTTGAGTGTTTCTTAATTGATGTTTTGATTTTGTTGCAGTTGTTAGTACCAAATACTGTTGTATCATAGTCAGAGGACATGAGCTTTGTGAGAACCAGTCTTTGGAATATATTAAGACCTTTTTTTTTTTTTTACTTAAGATTAGGTTGGAATTTTAAATAGATTTTCTATTCATGATGAGAAAAGTCTACATTTTCAAAAGACAGAAGCACACTCATATCTGTGTATCTTCACATCTATCTGCATACCAAATTAATCCTATTCAATGCATAAGACACATTCTCTATGATCTATTTTTTCTATTTACTTCCAGAGAAGCCTATTAGATAACCTATTATGATTCCAAGTTTCATAAATTTGTCCTTGTAATTCTATTATTTTTTAAGTTTATACATGTGTCATTAAGCACTTCTAGGTATGTGGTGGTTTCGCTACACAATTACACATAGCCACCACCGGCAATGTTGTTTTTAAATTTTATTACAATTTTTTGTATGTGTGAATGTCGATGTATGTGCATTCGTGTGTGTGCGCACGTGTGTGTGCACGTGTGTGTGTGCGCGCGTGCGCATGTGTGTGCGCGCGTGCGCATGTGTGTGCGCGCGTGTGTGTACGTGTGCACATGTGTGTGCGTGCGCGTGTGTGCGCGCGCGTGTGTGTGCGTGTGCGCGTGTGTGCACGTGTGTGCGCATGCGCGCGTACGTGTGCGCGTGTGTGTGAGCGCGCACGTGTGTGCGCACACGTGTGTGCGCGCGTGTGTGTACGTGTGCGCGTGTGTGTGCGTGTGCGCGTGTGTGTGCGTGTGTGTGCGCATGCGCGCGTGCGCACGTGTGTGTGTGTGTGTGTGTGTGTGTGTGTGTGTGCGCGCGCGCGCGCGCACCCTAGATACCGTGTATCATTTTATACTGGTACCCTTTTCTTAGATCCTCCCCAACATTGGGACCTATAATTTTTCCTGCACTTTCCACTTTCACAAACAATGCTGTAGGAACACTCACATACATTCTCTGTTTTATTAAAATAGTACATCATTGTGCCCCTTCCCTTTCCTCCCTCAAACCCTTACCACGCACCCCACCCGCTATAACAAAGAGTGTGTTTTCTTGACTGTGTTATCATATAGGGGTAGTGTTGACATTTGTAAATTGATTCAATATACTGTAAGGGGAGGTTCTCTTGCTAATGTCCTGTTCCCTAATTGGTTCTTGATTTGTCAGTAAAGAAAGCCAGGAGCCAATTTCTGGGTAGAAGGTACAGGTGGGACTTCAGGGTCCCAGGAAGAAAAGGCAGACACTAGGAAAGAGAGAGGCTTTTCTGCCATGCTTTGGAATGAGAGGAATACAGCAACCATGTGAGGTCTCAGGGAGAGCTAGAGTCTGTGGCCTCTGCTACAGGCAGGTGGTCAAGGATATTTGGCAGGGGCTAGGTAGGAGTAGCCGCTAAGTTTAGGGCAGATGGAGAGACAGAGATAGTAAATTAGTAAGGGCACACTTTTCCAGGCAGGAAATAATAATGCCCAACAACTGTGTCAAGAAGGCAATCGTAAAGGAATTAACTCTGTGTGTGTGTGTGTGTGTGTGTGTGTGTGTGTGTGTGTGTGTTATCCTCAGATTAAGGGTCTTGGGAGTGATCTAAGCCAGGTAGAACAAAAGGGAAGGTGAGCAGGGCTAGTAGCTTGGTCCAACCCAGGTAAAGGTGGTACCATTTGAAAATACATGAAACAATATACAAAAGTCTTACGAAATTGTATTTTTGTTTGTTTGTTTGTTTTTTAGGGGGGATTTATCTCGCCAGTATGGGGGAATCCCCAGTGGGTCCCCACCTGATCAGAGGAGAAGGGGAGGGGGAGGAGTGAAGGATTGTGGGAAGGGGTGACTGGAAGGGGGACAGTGACAGGGATGCAAAGTGAATAAGTAAAAAAAAAATTTAATTTAATTTAAAGTATAGAGGGGATTTATCTTCACAAGAAAGGAAGGAAGGAAGGAAGGAAGGAAGGAAGGAAGGAAGGACAGAAAAGAAACAAACGTTCTTTCTGAGAAGTTCTGGGTGCAGGGAGACTCCTAGATGTGCCCCCACCCTCAATATGCATGGTCTCATCCTTATCAACTCCCACCAGAAATAACATTTTCTCAATGCAAGATGATACACTGACACACAGTTATCAACAAAATTACAGACCTTGTTCTCTGCTGGCATAGAACACCTGTGGGTTTCAACACTATCCTTCCACAATGGCTGCACCATGCAATCTTTTCAAACCCTTCCTCCCTCTCTTCCATGGCAACCACTGACCTTTCTCCTATTACCACAAGGTTTTGAGATGGTGAGGTAGGTTTTGTTACCTGTTCTTCTTTTGACACCATTCCACTCATTACAGTTTCAATCCCTTCATGAAGATCTATAAGCTCCTAAAATACATTTATTATGTAAAAATCTTTCTGCTTCTAATTTTTCCACTTAATGGACCCTCTTATCCTTTAATAACCTGAATTAGGTAATTTTTTTTCTCTAACTCATAATTTTCTTATATAACCTATTTTCATTATGAGCTCATTTTCATCAGGGGTCATAAGATGTAGAAGCTTAAATTTATACAGAAAAAAATATCTATGCAGAGAAGTTAAGCTCACTATTTGTTTCCCTGAGGATCTTGAAAATGCCTGAAATAGGGTACCTGTGAGTTTTCAACATGCTTTTGCTAATGCAAGAGTGAAACAAGTTATATTCTGGGATTTTATTGCTCATCAAAGACTCTCTTATGCTCATTTCGAGCCTGTGGTGCCCAGCAAACTCCATTGATTCCACTCCCAGTTCTTTCCATGAATGAGGTAGCTGTTCAAATCTCTGTGTCTTATACCAAAGCAAGCCTTGAAATCCCAGATGCCTAAGTCTTTATTTCTTATTCTTCTGTCCCTTTTGCTTTGTGCATCCTCTTTATTTTATACTTTATTAATATTTTGGCTTCAAAAGAAGCACTGAACTCAGTAGGCACATTTACTGGTCACATTCGAAGTCTCCCTCCAATCAATCTGTTTCTTTTTGTGGCTGTAACTTCAGTCTTACTATCTTGTTCGTGTAGCAGCTAAGAAACTCCATGCTTATCATAATCTGGTCTTTCCCTCTAGGTCTCAAAACAAGTCTTGATATAAAATATCATATTCATTTCTAGCATTTAGATCAATATAAATGATATATGTCTGTTCTCAACTGTGAGATTGTTTCCAGAGAGGCTTAACTGAGTGACCAAACCTTCCTTCAAAGCAGACACTCTCCAGTGAGTGGCTTAGCTATAAAGAGTCCAAGGTAAAAAGCAGGACACACTTGCCCTCCTTCAGTTCTTTCTGAGCAAGTCTGCTGCTGCTGTTAATCTGCACTGACCTCAGACTTCTGATTCTTCAGTCTTCCGAGGTGGACTTACTATTAGAGACCCTCCTAGGAACTTTCAGCACTGGGTTGAAATGCTGAGGCATCAGAATTTGTGGACTGCTGGCTTCTCTGATGTCCAGGCAGCCATTGTTAGACTACTTCACCCCTATCATGTGAGCCAAACTAATAAATCCCATTTTGCTGTGCATACACATCCTGTTGGTTTATTCCCCTAGAATACCTTCTCTGACTCATCAAGCTGAAAGCTACAAAGTAGTTCAAGTGGCTCTACCTCGACACTCTTAGAATTCTGTGGATCTGAATTGCTCTGCACTCCTCACTTTCTAAGTTATTCATTTCCTTCAGTAACTAAAGCTCTACACAGAGTTACTGTTCTTTACATCCAAAAATATATCTTCCTTGGCTCACTTAGCGATACTTTCATTAAGTTTTCTACATAATGACTGGATATTTCCATTTCCTTTCTGCAAAGTTACTTGCCTAATTAAAAGCACTTCAAGATCTAAAACTGAGAGGTACTGCATTTTACAGAAGATTCAATTAAACCACTGCTTGGGATGTTTTGTCACAAGGACAATCAGAAATAAAAATGAAGATGTATCTTCATGCATGCAAGAAAGTGCCATTGTTTGCAACAGTCCTCTGAAGTATGATACCCTCTGTCACTGTACAGAGGCACTTATGGTGTAAGACTCTGGGGAGTCTTAACTTAGTCAAGACCCTCCGAGTGTACACATGGAGTCGGGGATTGATGCAAAATGCAAGAGAAATTTATTAATTCATCAGTATGCTGAGGTCACTGTACATACCAAGACGGGAGGGCGACCTCGTGGAGCCCATTCAGGGACCTTGTATAGGATTTTAGAGCAGTCGCCATTAGGTACAATGTGATTGGCAAAACAGTGTGACTTTTAAACTGATTGGTCTTTAGGGAATGAGATAGCAGGGGCTTAATCAGAACCTCCCTTCCAACCTACGTGCTTTCTAACCTGTTTCTTCCAAGTGCTTTAAGAGAGGGAGGGGACCCTGGTGGAATATCTCAAAGTTCCTGAGCTGACTTCTCAAGGGGAAGTGGTATATGTGCAGTTATACGCATCACTACATGGGCTTTTTCAGGAAGGAAGCCTTTGCTAACCAAGTAAGAAAGAATTGCATAATATGCATACTATATATAATATATGCTACATGTCTGTACCTTAACTTTCAAGTTGCAGTACATGCTGCCCAAGGATAAAAGTAAACTGGAGTGTGACGTCAGTTGTGCAGGAAAAAGTGAGCACAAAATGGGCAGAGCACTGTGTAAATACAAGTCCACTGCGCTTGAGGGGCGGCACAGACTTTTCATGTTTCAGGAAAACATCCAGTAGCTTCGCCATTTATTTAACTGGATGTTTATCTTCAGCCTTGAGGGATTTCTAATGATGTCATTTTAATATGAGGAAAAGGGGATTATCACCTCCAAATAGTGATCACAGAGTGATCATTGCATATGAGCGCCCCCTGTCCTCTAAAAGACCTAAGGCATCACTTTAATGTTCGAGTCTTCACCACCTTTTATGATCACCACTCAGTAGAGACATTACAAGTGTCACAGGTAAACTCAAGCTTCCTCAATTTAGTAACTAGTTTCTGAATTCCTGTCTGAATTTCTGCCCACCCCCATGCTGTTTAAGTAAGAATGTCAGTGCCCACCCAGAATACTATGTTCTTACTTCAGCCATCAAGGGCTCTTTACATCAGTTCCTGCCTCTTCCTAGCTGAAGTACAAAAAGGCATGCATCTTGAAGTCAGGGTCCTCTGCATCTCTTGGGCTGGGAGAGAAGATTGGTCCCCTCTCCGTTCCTCTACTCACCTCCACCATTCCCTCACCACCATCTTTATATCCTCTTGTATCTTGCTTATTTCTTATGGGATCGCTGGTTTATTAATCATGATCAGAAAGATTAAAAGGTAGAATAGGGTGGAAATACAGTGTACCTGATTCTCAAAGAATAAACAAAAATATTATTTTTAATTTTTTTCAATTTAAAATACACAGTACTTTGTTGTTAACTAGTGTCCTGGGTACATCAGAATTTTCTACTCTTCTCTAAAAATAATTTGATCAAATGAAGGCCACATCCTTAAAGTTATACATCAGGAGATGGCCACACATCCAAGAGTGTATAGCCATCACATATATTTTAAGAAAAAAACAAGTAGACAGGAAAGGAAAAGTTGACCTAGAAGGAGCTGAGAAGAGGGCATACATATGATCAAAATACATTGTATAAAATGTGTAAAGAATTAATAAAAAATTAGTGCTTTAACCCAAACAAAATAATATTTAAGGAGATAGATGTTTACCTTTAATTAAACAATTAACAGTGTATACACATATCTACATGGTATTCATAAATATGCATAATTTTATATCCATAATATAAAGAGTAGACTGTAAAGAATAAATTTGTGTTTAAAAATTAGTGACTCACAAGCTTTTAATGCTTACACAGAAAATCCATATTCTTTTACCTAAGAAAAATAATAAAGACTGTATTGTTCCCTCCAGCCATATTGTTCAATTATTTAAGCAGTAGATCATTCCAAAGAATGACTCCTCATACACACTTTCTGACGGCATGAAAATTCTCATCGTCGATTTGGCAGATGAAAAACATGACGGCTATTATAAATAAAGCAAAAATCTTTTGGGGGTATGGAATGCAAGGTGATAAAACTCCTCATCTGAGTAACATGCCAGAATTCAGCATCCACGTGATTGTTTACGTCCTTCAATGCTGTCAATTCAGAGTGCATGCTGGATACTTCCACAGGCAATAAAGTCTACTTAGAGCGTCATTGGAGTTTCTCCTTCGGCATTGTTTCCAGGCCTGGTGTCTTTTGTGTAACTGTACTTTACTTCACTGAGACAGTGTCTCACTGTGCATCCCAGTATGACCTTGAACTCACAATATTCCTGCCTCAGCTCCTGACTGCTATAACTACAGTCATGTATCACCCCCTCTACTACGTATTGTTTTATTTTTTTTAATATGCGTAGCAAATCACTACCATGAAACAGTCATTCTTGTTCCTTTTATAAATTATTTTAAATTTAAATTAAATTTTAACGATTTTTTTTTAGTTTTTGAAATTATAATTACGTCATGTGACCCCTTCCTTTTTCTCTCTACAACTACTCCCCATGCACCCTCCCTACGCTCTCTCAAACTCACATCCTCCCTGTGAACTAGCTTTCATGGCATTAGCAAGCATCTTATAAGCATTCAAGGGAGAGAAGCAAACAGAAGTCATACACAGCTATGTCGCCTATGAACCATGGCTTATAAACCTATAGCCAGTGACCTGCAGAGCAAGATATTCCTAGGAATGCATTTGTGGCCCATATATCTTGGCAGTAACCATTAACTGAACTTAAGAACCATTCAATAAGAAGGAAATCATGCCTGGTATTGGAAACCTAGCCAATTCCCCAAGGCTAGTGAAGTCATGATCTTGGAGATGAACCAGCAACAGCCACTTTACTAAACCAGCATTCCTGCTAACTACATTCTAAATATTTATGCTTATACCCACAGTTAAGTGTCATTCTTACCTCTAAGCAAAGAAATTTCTCTTTGCAACAGATGGAGAATATTATAGATAATTAAAACTGATTAAAAAATTGCAGAGCCTCCCCCAGAGCTCTCGGGGACTGGACCACCAACCAAAGAATACACATGGAGGGACCTATGGCACTGGCCACATATGTGGCAGAGGAGGGCCTTGTTGGCCATCAATGGGAGGAGGACCCTTTGGCCTGAGGGTGTTAGATGCCCCAGTGTAGGGGAATGCTAGGGAGGGAAGATGGGAGTAGGCAGGTGAATGGGGGAGCACCCTCATAGAAGCAGGGGGAGGAGGATGGGATAGGGGGTTTCTGAAGGGGAGACCTGGAAAGGGGAAAACATTTGAAATGTAAATAAAGAAAATATCCAAGAAAAAATAAAAGAAAAATGCAACTGATAAAACTATATAGCACAATTAAACTTTATTTTCATAGATATGTAAAAAATTAAGCATATTGATAAGACACATGTTTGTATTGTGTTCAGCTTTGGTAAGCACATCTAGTTCCCCAAATAGTTATCATTCCTTTATGCTAAAACACTCAAAAGCTTTTCCTTCCGGCTGTGTGATATACAGCACCCAGTAGTTCCCTAAAGGCACCCTACTGTGAATAGCCCAGAACCTGTCACCCCCATCCAACTTCCGAAAAATAAGTATTCAAGTCTTCTCAAATGCGACATAGTGAGGTGTTGGGGCATTTTCCTAAAGTTTCATATAAACTAACATTAATTCTGCAATTAAATTTCTTAACAAACTGAGACAGGAACATACCAACAAACCAGATTCATTCCCACTCACCCCGAAGGGCAGCGCCTTCTCAGTACAATTACAATACAATCTAATCACTACTATTGCTGTATTTCTTGTGGGAAATTACTTTTACCTCATGGGTTATTATTCATTCTTCTCTGTCATCTTTGAAGAATTTTTTTGGAAATATTTCTATCTTAGAGTTGTATTGAATAATTTTTACAATCTGCTTCAAAATAGTCTTGAGCACTGTTAATAAAACTAAGTGTTTTCTGGGCGGCCTTGAGCGTGACTTCTCAAGCTTTGCTCATTCTATGTACGCTTTCTTGGTCTCAAGAAATAGGTGATTCTTTTATTAAATTCCTCCAATGTGGAAGTTAGGCCCTGGTTCTTCCTCCCAGGCCCATGCTCCCAGAAATAAGACTCAGACTCAAAATATGCTTACAAATACCTTGGGAAATAGCTAGGTTCTTTTCTGACTGATCATAAGTTAATACAGCCCATTTATTTAGGTTAACTACATTCTGCCGTGTGGCTGGTTACCCGTGCTCAGGTACCATGTGTCCATCTTTATTACATCTTCCCAGTGAATCTTCTACCTGTCTCTCGCCCAAAGTCCTTTCTCTCTCCTAGACATCCCACCTCTATTTCCTGACTAAGCCTTAGGGCACAGGTATTTTAATTGACAGGTGATGTATCCATGGAGTACACAAGATATTCTGTCTCCACTCCAAGGGTTATGAGTATGTCCAAAGCTGTGCAGAAACTTCAACGTTACTCCTCTGAATGTGTTGGCTAAACAATCCCATTTGAAACTTATGAGTCCATGAAAGTGTATTTTGACCAAATTTGTATTTTTCATGTTTGGGAGAACATATTTCATTTACTTTTGTTAAGTTATAATGGAAAAAAATGTGCATGTTCAAGCTTCACAATGTGATGTTTTAATTATATATATATATATACATATATATATATATATATATTAGATAGATTATACGGATATATATATATATTACATACAAATTACTAAGTAAGTATTCAAGTTGAGTAATATATTTAGTTTTCTCAAATGTTAGGTAGTGACATTGTGAGTTTTTTCCTAGAGTTTCTTATAAACCAACACTAATTCTGTGATTAAATTTCAAAATGAGTTGAGACAGGAACACAACAATAAAACCAACCCTTTCCTACTCACCCCTAAGGGCAGCTATATATATGTTATATGTATGCATACAAATATACATATACATATACATACAAATTTCAAACAAGTTTATTAACATGTCTATCCTCACAGTTACTTGAGATAAATTCTTCCAAACTCACCATAAATCTGTAATGCATTGTTGTGGCTCCATTGCTGTGCCCTGTCTCTGCTGCTGTGCCCTGACTCCGCTGCTGTGCCCTGTCTCCGCTGCTGTGCCCTGTCTCCGCTGC